>CABFVX010006131.1:24092-42989 GCA_902151425.1 Timema shepardi
ATCAGTATTAATTTAGTTATTTGATTTTCACTGTTATTTTTACGCAAAGAAATAATATAGATGTATATTTTCAATTTTCTTGAGGGCCGCATGGTCGGCTGTAAGTTTTTTATCTGACCCCATCTTATAACAAGGGTATGCATTCACATATCTTATTCATAACTATAATAATATTAGTCCTCTTTTTTGATATTTAGAACAGCAATTATCAAAATACAATTATTTTTTGACTAACCACGTGTTTGAACGTAGGGCAATACGTAGTTTCAGTATACGACAGAGTATAAATTTTGAGGTATTTTATCTTCAATATCTTGATATAATTCCAACGTAGCACCCAATTACATAAATAGTGATAAATAGTGAACTTTTTTCTTGTAGGTGTTCAATCAATCTGATTGACACGCTACAGTTATACTTAATAGATAAAATGTAAAAACAATGTAAGTTAGGAGTATAGTAACTTGAAAAATGAAACAAAAATGCATGGTAATTATACTGACACAGTGAAACAACAATGTAAGTTAAAAGTATAATTACTAGACCCAGTGAAAAAACAATGTAGTATAGTTATACTTCATAGATCCAGTGTCACTGTAGGATAGCAGTATACTAACTTGATTGAGTGTAACAACAAAGTAGGATAGTAACACTTTCGAGAAAATGCTTAAAAAATATGTGGGTAAGCAGTATACTAATTATACCAGTGTAACAAATATGCGTAATAGTCATACTTACTAGACCTAGTGTAACAACAAAGTAAGATAGTTATACTTACAATACCAAGGGTGAAACAATGTAATTTAGCACTTTACTCACTAGCTCCTGTGTTACAACAATGTAGATTATAATTATACTGACAAAACCTGTGTAACATCAATCTAGGACAGCAGTATATTCCACTAGACCAGTGTAAAAACAAAGTAGGAAAGTTATACTTTTAGACCTAGTGTAAAAACACTGTAGGATAGTTATACTTACCCCATTGTAGCAACAATGTTAGATTGTTATAATTACCAAACAATGTGTAGAAACAATGTAGGTCAGGAGTATAGTAACTAGACTAATGTAAAAAAAATTCAGGAAAGTTATACTGACACCGTAAAACAACAATGTAAGATAGCAGTTTAATCACTAGCCCCAGTATTAAAACAATGTAGGATAGTTATACTTAATAGACACAATGTTTCAACACTGCGGGAGATCTATACTCACTAAACTTAGTTTAACAACAATGTATGTTAGCACTATACTTATTAGACCAGCTAACAACAATGTAGGTCATCAGTATACTTAGTAGACCAGCTAACAACAATGTAGGTTATCAGTATACTTCATAGACCCAGTATAAAATCAATGTTGTATAGTTATACATCATACACCCAGTGTAAAAACAATTTGGGATACACAGTGTAAAACAATGTAGGTAAGCACTATACTAATTAGATGTGTGTAACAACAATGCAAAATAGTAATACTTACTAGATCCATAGTAACAACAATGTAGCATAGAAGTATACTTACTAGTTCATGTGTGATAACAAAGTAGGAAAGCAGTATACTAAATACAGTAGCCCCATGGCTTCTTTGGTGCTGACTGACAGCTTTAAAAAGTTACCAGACCAAATTACATATCCCTACGCTGAACCAGATGATATGCAAAAACAAGTGTTTAGCATCTGTCACTTTTGACAGTCAAAATTTAGGTATATAACTAAATGTTGACTGTCAGAAGTCAGCTGTGAGCTATCAGTCAGCACCAAAGAAGCCATGGGGCTACTGTAGCTCCTGTTTAATATCAATGGAGGACAGTAGTATATTTACTAAGCCAGTGTAAAAACAAAGAAGGATAGTTATACTTACTAGACCTGAAGTAACAACAATATAGGATAGTTATGCTTACTAGAACCAATGTAACAACTATGTAGGTTAGCAGTATACTTACTAGACCCAGTGTAAAAAAAAGTGGGATAGTTATGATTATTAGACCAAGTGTGTCAAAAAAAGTAGGTTAGCGTTATACTAATTATAACCGGTGTAACAACAATGTTATCAGTAAACTAATTAGAATCAGTTTACCAACAATGTAGGTTATCAGTATATTAATTAGACTAGTGTAACAACAATGAAGAATAGTTGTAATTTTAGAACTAGTGTAAAAACAAAGTAGAATAATTATACTTACTAGACCCAGCGTAACCCAATGTAGTTTAGGATTATACTCACTAGCTCATGTGTGACAACAATGTAGGTTAGAAAAATACTAACTAGACCTGTGACACATCAACGCAGGACAGCAGTATATTCATGAGACCAGTTTATAAAAAATCACGTGTAGTTATACTTACTAGACACAGTGTAAAAACAATGTAGTATAGTTACACTTACAGAACCCAATATAGATACAATGTAGGCTAGTTATACTATCTAGCCCCGTGTAAAAACAATATAGGTACCAGTATACACAATAGACCCAGTGTAACAACAATGTAGGATAGTTATACTATCTAGCCCCGTGTAAAAACAATATAGGTACCAGTATACACAATAGACCCAGTGTAACAACAATGTAGGTTATCCGTATACTAACCACACCGAGTGTAACAACAAAGTATTATTATTATTATTATTATTATTATTATTATTATTATTAGCACCGGGTCTTACTACCCGTTCGGGTTATACGCACTTACGCTAAAGCTAATGTGTAATGGTAGGGTGATTGTGAGATGAAATGGAGGACCTACAGTTTAACGTGGAATTCGAACCACGGTGGAGGCCTGGCTTCCCCACATTCACAAGATGTCTTGTCAGAGGTGAAGGAAGGGTTTGGTAATCATATAAATCTGTGCCGGTACCGGGGATTGAACCCCGGCCGCCAGCATAGAAGTCTGACACCTTACCCCTAGACCGCCAGGTCACCCAACAACAAAGTAGGTTAGCAGTATACTTACTAGACCCGGTGTAAGAACAATGTAGGTTAGCAGTATACTAATATGACCAGTGTAAAAACAATGTAGGTTAGCAGAATACTAACTAAACCGAGTATAACACCAATGTAGGTTAGTAGTATACTAACTAGACCCATGTAACAACAATGCCGGATAGTTATACTGACCCAGGAAAACATCAATGTATATGTTAGCAGTATAATCAATAGAGCCAGTGTAAAACAATATATGTGAGAATACTAATAAGACCAGTGTACACACAATGTAGGATAGTAGTTTACTAACTAGAGTCCAGACCAATGTAACAACAATGCAGGATAGTTATACTGACCCAGTGAAACAACAATTTAAGTTTGCAGTATAATAACTAGACACAGTTTAGAAACAATGGAGGGTAGTTATACTTATTGGACTCAGTGTAAAAAACAATTTGGGATAGTTATACTTACTAGAATTAGTGTGACAAAAATGTAGGATAATTATACTTACAATACCAAGGGTAAAAACAACTAAGGATTGATATTTTTACTAGACCAGTGTAACAACAATGTAGGTTAGCTGTATACTAATTAGACTCAGTGTAAAAACATTGTAGGATAGTTATACTTACTAGCCCCAGTAAGTATAAACATAATGTAGGTTAGTTATACTTTCTAGACCCAGTGTAAAAATAATGTAAAATACCAAAATAGTTATTCTTACTAGACACAGTGTAACAACAATGTATGATATTTTTACTAACTGGAGCCAGTGTAACAATAATGTAGTATTATTACAATTACTAGACCAGTGTAACAACAATGTAGCTTAGCAGTATACTAAATAGACGCAGTGTAAAAGCAATGTGGGTTAGCGGTATATTAACAAAACCAATTATTACAATAACGTAGGTTAGCAGTATACTAATCAGCTCTCGTTGGCCAATAATGTAGGTTAGAAGTATACTCACTATACCGAGTGTAAAAACAATATAGGATAAAATTACACTAACTAGACCTAGTGTAAAGAAGTGTAGTTTAGCTGTATTTTAACTAGACCTAATGTAAAATAATGGTTATTAGTATACTAACTAGAACCAGTGTAAAAATAATGTTGGATATTTATACTTAGCAGACCTTGTGTAAAAACTATGTAGTATAGTTATATTTACTGGAGCCAGTGTAACAACAATGTAGGATATTTTTACTTACTTGTCCCAGTGCATAAAAATAATGAATAGTTATACTTACTATACCAAGTGCAAAAACAATCTAGGTAAGGAGTATACTTACTTGACCCAGTGTAACAACAATATAGGTTAGCAGTATAATCACTAGACTCTCTTTAACAATAAAACCATCAACAATACTTAATAGACTCACTCTGCTCAATATGAGTTAATAGTGTAGAGCAAAGTTGCAAGGAGAACTTCGTTGACAAGTTGTTTAATAAGCTCATGTCCTGCTTACTGTCCTTGTTTTCATCTTTACACCTATCCGTACTAGCCTTACTGGAACATCATAATAAATAGCAATTAGAATACACTTTGAAATAATTAACACAACAAGGCTGTCAACTTTAACTATATATATATATATACGTATGTATGTTCTGTTTGAAATAAATATGGATATTATATTGCATTAAATTATATTAGTTTCAATATTGCAGTGTAAAATATAGGTTTTTGAATTTATTTGCTTGGCAAAATACATTTATTTGAACGAATATAAATAAAGGTTGAATATTTATAAAAAATTTAAACATATAGTTTATTTTTTGTGTATACTAATTATAAAAGTTGCCATTATATCTTTAACTTCACTTTACAGGTATATTTCCTATTTGGGATTAGGTACTGTTTATTTACACTGTTTCTCAATATGGTGTTCGTTTTGATCATAGAGCTTTGATTATTTCCATTTAGCCAACAATATCAATTAGCTCCAATTATAATAACCAAAAGATAAAATAACATTTTCAAACATTCTAAGGTGAAGATATCTAAACCAATGTGTTATAGATACTGGCTTCAATTGTCTTACATGGAGGTCCATTTTAGTTTTATTTGAGATTGCAAAGGAAATTTATCACAATAATCGTTTCTGCTTTTACAGGGTATCTTTAAACTAAAAATTGAAACCTATTTTCACCTTAAATGACAAAACTGGTAGAGTATTTCATAATTAGTATTGTTAATTATAATTTTAATATATATTTTAATATAAATGCATAATATATTTGATAAAAGAGTTTTATAAATGGTAAAAATTGAGGCCTTGGCCTGTATAATAATTTAAAATAATAAATGGTATGGTGCACATTACAGACTTTCTATATTATTTAACTTAAAATGGAGCCATTTGCTAATAACTGAGAAACTGTACCTATATTTACAAAAAAATAAACAATATCATAAAACAATTTATGGCAACTAATAATTTTTTTAAATTAGAAATTTGAACCAAAACAACACAAAGTGTCTGCATATAGCAACAAACTGAGTCAATATACACAGACAGTTCTGCTTGGATCCTAAGATAAGTGAAACAAACTAGTACAAACTGTTACAGAAACATATTATTTGTTCTGTGCATTTTAAACTACCCATTTAAAACGTCTGTTAAAAAGAATACATTAACCTACAGTTCAGAAATGTTGTTTTTATAAAATATTATTTCAACTTAAATTTTTTCATCTTTAACAGCTGTATAAATTAAATGAAAGAAGTAGAGTTAGTTCTTTGAGGATTCGCTGGCTTCACCCAGAAAGATCATTCTTCATTTATACAAAAAAAAGCAAAATCCTCCTTAAAAGCACAATACACCCAAGGAACTGTGGGCCACATTTCTGAAGGGCAAATTAAGCCCCAATACTACGTAACAGTGTAAATGTTTTCAAGAATACTCAAACACATAGGAATAACTTTTCAATAGGCTTAGAGAGAGTTTCAGCTCTCCGCCAGTGAAGGTCAAGTTTCAAGCAAAACTTAATGGAGAATCTCACACCATTGAAGAGTCCACCACTTCATCGTGAGAAAGATGACATTGTACAAACGGTTCTTCCCCCTTGTTATTGGTGAACTCATAAATAAGTTTACCTAATCATATCATCCAACTCTTCATCATCTCATTGGAACAAATACTATAAAGGGCTCAAGCAGTGCAAAGAGACATATTTCCTTCCTCCCCTCCCCCTACAGTACTGAGCTACTTCCTGTCAGATCTCCCAGAGCTACTCAACCCCCTCCTCAAAGTTATGAATGTTTTGGACAGTTTTTACATAGATATTACTCCATCCCCCAGCGATGAAGACATAGTATACACGCCCCTTCCCAACCCGTGACCCCAGTTAAGCCTGCCCAGAATACTCTTTCACATGCCTTCAAGACCACATATAGCCGTTACCGACTCCAGAGCCTCACAAAGCTTCACCAAAACCTCAAATCTCACACAAGAAACCAAGCTTCTCCCCTTCACTCCGAGCTAGACTCTTCTGGATATCAGAACAGTACCAGTTATAACACCAGACACTCAACCCACCTACTAATATTACCCACAAAATAAAAACAAGTAGAACAAATAATCCTAGATAAAATCACAGAGCACAAACTTCCATTGTAATTGTAGAATGATGAGGAAAATGTCTCATATTTTTCACATATTACCAACCACTAAACAGAGCCCCTGAAAGCAAATAATCAACCCACAAATTATACATGAAATAGTTACAACAAATATATTCAGGAGTTTGGATCTAAAATCCGGATATTGTCAGATTCCTTTAGACACAGCCTGCAAACCGTCTCATCGCGTTAAAAACACAGAATGGCCCAAAAGTCCTGCACCAGGTTGATTACAATAACTGTGATATTTTTGCAATTTATTTTTGCTGGTGAACCATGTTTACTTCTGAAGAGTGGGTAGAAGTGGTTCTGCTATGTGGATGCAAAGGCCACTACCATGGGGACATCGCTTCAAAAGTTAATCAATGGCAGCCAAACCGAGAGCCATTAGCACACTTCACTGTTGGCAGAAATTCAAAACCATAAGTAATGTGATGGATGCGCCACGAGTAGGACTACCATGCACATCAGCAATGGTGGAGGAAGCTGTCCTGGAGAAGGTGTATTCAAGCCCGAAGATATCAACACACCAAACAAGCTTGAAACTGGGCATTCCCCGAACAACCATTCAGCGCATATTGAATAAGCACAAGCTTCACCCTTATAAGTTGGAATTACTGCACCATTTGACCAAATACAGTACTGACTGACTTAGAAGGTGCAAGTAGTTTCTGGGAAATATGGAGGCCGCAGAATTTTTGTGCAAGCTCATGTTCTCTCATAAAACCAATTTTTATGTGAACGGTGAAGTAAACCAGCAACTGGTCCAACCAGAATCGGCATTGTTTTACTGCCAACAAGCAACTGCATCGTGGTTTTGTGTGGTCTTTAGAAAGACCGTGTCATGGGCCCCTACTTTTTAAAAGACACTGTCAACAGCAAAACCTATCTTGCAATGTTGGGAGATGCAATACTTGCCGACTTGAACATGAATGTTTCACATCGGCTGTGGCCTATGCAAGACGAGGAACCCCCCTCCTTCCCCCCATCCACAATATACCAGGCAGATATGTCACTGGCTGGATTAAAAAATCCCTCAAAGGGTTGGCCATAAGGGACCCATGAAATGAGCTCCCCGATACCCGGATCTGAATTCAATGGATTTTACAGTGTGTAGCCACCTGAAAGCGAGCGTGTACAGTGTGAAAATCAGATACACACAGCATCTGCGTGAACAAATTGCTTCAGAGAACCGTGTTATTCGATCGGACCTGGTAACCTGCATCCAACGAGGGATGGTGATGGGTAAACGCCTACAGTTGTGTTTTGACAATGGTGACCATAATATTGAACACATATTGTAATCCATCCTGCGGGACTTTTGGGCCATCCTGTAGGTTATGCCCTTCATGCAAAAAGGAGCAATTGAAACATTTCAAAAGATGAAGAGCCAGCAGGTCCCGACCATATACCAGCGAGAATATTACTTTGTTTATATGGATGATATAGTAAATAATATACTCCAACTCATATGAAGAACACATGTAACACTTAAAATAAGTTATTAGAGTAGCTGGAAATCTACAAATTTACCAAATCTATGCAAGATTTTAAAAGCCACATCTGGGAACCTACTTCTGTGGATGAACACTCTGAGGCATCATTCTCATTTTATACTGGCCTGCTGATGACGAGGATATATTGGTTTGAATCTCGGCCGAGTCTACTGAGGGTGGTTTTCCTAAATTATTTTCCAGTCTCCTTCCAAGCACATACGTGTAAATTAGCTATAAAATGATTATTTCCTCATCCTTACTCTGTTAAAGTAATTTTCATACATGGGTATAGCCTGATGAGGTAGTAAGATGTGGTGATGTTTGGAAGGCAGTCTACCCATCCCAGAGCATCTCAAGATCATTGAAGATGCTGAAGATGTAACATTACGTCATATAATGTTACAATTGGGCAACGCCCCATACTGACGTAAATGGATGTGTCGCATCAAATCATACTACCCGCTCCAATATATTCAATTAAATTTAGGATCCCTACAATAGTATTGTTCGCTGTTGTAGTTCTTGTAGGCTAAGAAGACATAATATAACAATGCTGGACAATATGTTTCACGACTCAACCCAAATCAATGTAATAAATAATATGTTCAAGTATTTACAATATGAATCTGCTTTCAATAGAATCCTGCTAGGCTGAACGACGCACGGGAATCCAAGACCGGCGACTGGGGCAAGAGAGGTCCGGTGTATCAACAACACTCGTCCCGACACTCAAAATGGACTGGCAAGTAATGAGACATGAACTTACAACGCCTGCTAGAGGATACTTACGTAGCTGACCTCTGACGGATGGAAGAAGAACCTCCTTCAAAACATCGGGTGATTGGAAATGTTGCTAATTTTCCGATGGAGCGAGAACTATCAACAAAGGATCTACGTGACTTTTTGCAGGCATCGTGACGTCACCGCGTGTGTTTTTGTATCCCCACCATAACAACGAAATCCCTATATAATGGCTGTGCAAGCGTACAATAATTGACTATTCTACGATCAACGATCGACGACAGACCATTGTCATGGACCTGGACAATGGCTGGAGAAATACTTGTAAAATGTATCAAAATCGTCGCTTAGACGATTGGAGTTATGAACTCTAACTTCTTTATTAACTATAAACTTTTTACATAAAATATTCTGTTTCAAAATCTAACGTATTTATAATTTAATCGTCAATTTAATTTAAATACTCTATCTTTAAAATGTCGCCGCTCGGGCGCTGGACTTGTACTTTTGTATTTATTCTCGTAAATATCCTCAGTTACGTGCTAATTAGAAGTTGACATGTTAATATTTAATTGTTTGGAATTGTAGAGTATTCCCGTTTTTTTAAAGTAACTTTTCATATTTGAAATTATGGTTTGAATTAACGTAACGTGATGTAACTATTTATTGGAATTTGAATTAGGATAACTTTAATCTTTTGTAACGTAAGTTCTGTTTGAACAGCTAAAGTTTTGTTTATTTGTGTGTCCCTTATTCTCAGTCAGATCGGATAGTCCCGTGGGAGTTTGGCTTAGGTCTGGTAGTCAAACCCTCATGTTTTGTAAACACTGTAGTGTAGTCGTCAAAATTTAAATTACTTTATATTTATGATATCATTTTCTGTGAATTACGAAACCTTTGGAACCATATCAAGGCGCCCTTTAGGCCCTTAGATTTTTGTATCGCATTTAAATATATATGCTGCAGTATTGTCTCATATAGACTGGTCTATCAATATAATGATGGAATTATGTTTCCTTTTGTTAAAACACTTGCGCAACTTGAATTATGTAAAGTTGTTTACTTCGAGTATAATTTCCAACAGAACTCATTATGATATAATGAGACCATGTACTGTTAACTGCGCTTTATCTTTCAATTGAATAAACTGCTCATTTTGTTGAATTTACATATTATTATTATTTCCATTCTTCATGTATGTTAAGTTTACCCTCTCCCTATATTTACCTTTTATGGTCGGGTAGTATTAGGACTCAGAGAGGGTGCAACAAAGACAACTCCTACTTCCTTGTAACTTGCAAATGGCTTCAAGAATTCCTCCTCAGAATGCCGGAGATCACCAGCTCACTCACCACAAGACAAAGAGCTAAAAAGGACACTCACTAGTGGATTGAGATCCACCCCAGGAATAGAACACTCTAACTCCACACATATAAGTCAGAGATTTTGTGCTATGGCTCCACCCAAGGGATTAAGTACTCTGTTACACAGTGCCGCCATAACCACACCCTCAAGTGGAGCCACATGTGCAAGAGCACGCAGCGGAATACCTACCACTGCTAGTCAGTGAACCTGCCATCAATGGGTAGCTCACCCCCACCCTCAAACTTTTCCTGGCCCTTGGAGTGGGAGTTGACCTCTCCAGCATCATAAGAGCAAACTCATCCTTAGGTGTAGAAACGGTTTCACAAAGAATATACCTTAAGTTGCCCAGCGGGAATCTTGTGACCAGCTATTCCCTGCTGAAACTGGGTACTCTCTACCAACCACTTATTGTACAGTGGGTCGAGCTAACCTCCCCCTCCCCCCTGACTTTAGGGATCACTGATCATCCGAGCCTGGGGCTTCCAACATGGAGTCAGCCTGTAGATGTTTTGGGTGAGTAGATCTGAGGCAGGCGGATACCTCTTTACCAAACTCTTCAATTGGTAGAGCATCTTGTCTGAGTAGACTACATCTCAAACCAGGACTAAAGAGCAGACAACACCAATCCAGGAGCCAGTCAGAAATGGAAATGGGGAATTCAAGGACAAGCCACTTTCAAGAAAACTATTTAAAGACATCAAAGCATTTCACAACCCAAATTGAAGGAGATGCAAAACTGTCATGCAACCAAACGAAGCTACCACATCAACGAGCAAGAATGCCTAGCCATTATCTGGGTGTTGAATATGTATCCAATATATCTAGAGAAACTATTCATTCTTTGAACGTGTGTGTGTGTGTGTGTGTGTGTGTGTGTGTGTGTGCGCATAAGTTGTTCTCTTAGTTGACAGACTTATTGTTCCAATCCCAAATTGTGTTTGCACAAAACATGAAGCTAGTGAAATGCAAGGCACGATGGTATGGAGCTTGTAATAAAAATACCCCTCTCTCTTCCCTCACAAGCCGCTCAATCGGTAGATCACCTAGGTGAAACTCCACCTCTCAAGGTATTCGTGGTTGAATGCTTAGGTTGGTACTTCTGTACTTTCTAGTGCAACCGGGACGAGATCAAAGGAATTACCATAGTGAATTATCTGTTAGTGTATCACCACAATGCTTCATGGTCTTTATTCTAAGAGAAGAAAAACCAGATCCTATTATTGATACTGAAAGTGCATACCTAAAAATTGGGGTAGAGTTCCCAGAGGTATGTGGCAATGTAATAGGTTGTTGGTATGAGAATAAATATTATCACTTTATTAGTGATCACAAAATTTTAACCTTACTAACAAAAAAAAACGTTTTACCTATTTGACGCCAAAACAATTCATAATTCTAATGATACAGTTTTAAGGTCTTAAAAGTATGTTACGTATTATTATGAGATTCAGTTCCTTAGAAATGACTATTCACTCAGAACAATAACGCGAATACTGATCTTAATTTTACCAGTTGATTGGTAAGACACCCTACCAATACCAGTAAACAGTGGTTAATAGCGTTAAAGGAGTTAAGGTGTGTCAAGTTTTAATAAACCAAAAGATGAATGCGTAGTTGTAGCCCTTGAGTTCGATGTTAGTAAATAAAAAATTATTACAGGTATAAATCTACCTTCAATATCCTTACTTGATGAAAATGCTTGACTAATCAGCCAGATTCACCATCCCATTTTTTTTAAATGAATATCTTTCACTTCTGGAAGCTAGTTTAGATGAGATTTGTATTCATTCTGATGCACAGTAGTTCGGACTTCAATCAACACTGGCTATTGGTAAAAATTATGACGAAAAAATAAAATGACAATGAACTTTAAGCTTGCACCAAAAACTAGTTTTTCTATACAGAAAAAAACAGAGCGTCCGTTAGTTGTTTATTTCTTCCTAAAACTGTTGTCATGTCAACCAAACAATTAAAATAATCAGAGCAAATCAATGTAGCAGCGTATAAAGGTATGAATAATGGTATGGAAGATTCAGTGGTGTTATTCACACAAGGTTTAGTTAAAGAAATAATAATGAACTCGATACAGAAATATGGTGAATATTATTTACAAGCTCAAACTAAACATCTGTAAGCTGTTTATATAAGATGACACAAAAAATATGTGGCTACTGAACCGGATACCTAGTAAGTCAAAGTGTTATTTCTTATGCTTTTCATTATATTATACAACATAACCGATTTAAAAAATGGTTTGATCAAGTATTTTTAGTATTATAAGATAAAAAAATGTACATTTCTTGACTTTTTTTTAACATGTTCTTGTCTATAAAAAGTGCTCTGTTGATTGACAGATTTGTTTCAGACCAAGAACACCTAATACTATAATTTATATTATTCATACAAGAGCAAATAGTTGAATGATTGACAACAATAAAATCATTTACCAGAACAAGAGCAGTCCTAATGGATAGAAGAACTTGGCCATGTGTTTCCGAAGAACATTCTCGAGGTGATCCATTGGAAGAGAATGATCCAGCCAAAACTCAATTCCCTAAACACAACATTGTGCTACTTTTAGAATTTGATTAGTCATTTTATTTTCTACCACATTTAAAACACAAGACAAAATAAGAAGAATAAGTATTTCTACAAACTGTTGTTTATTAGAATGTGAAAAATGTTTAAAAATTGCTAAAACATAATACAAAAAATAAAAATATTATTTGGGGCAAATTATTTTAGTGTCAGTGTTTTGACTGACATGTTAAACGTTTGCTTGGGATGGTTTGATCATGGTTTGGTGCACTAAACAAGGTTTTAAAAAAGGTATTTTTAAGTTGTTTTAACAATCATCTCTATTGTAAAATGTTGGCGAGTTTATTATTATTGTGTCCATTTGTACTCAAAGTCATAAAAGTCTAATATTGACATTTCAGGTAGTAAAATACAAAATTAAATTTAAATTATCAACTATATGCAGAGTTAATAAAGGGAGGTCATGATATGTTAATAATATCAATTCATAAACAGGTATGTACCATAATGAACCATGAGATATTAACATAAGAATGTAAGGAAGGTATAATAATAATAATAACAACACCCATTTTCAAAAGGGAGATAAAACAGAGTGTAATGACTATAGAGGTATCTCACTACTACCAAAATGCTATAAAAAAATTTATAGCATAAGTTTAATGAGATTGATGTCATATGAGAGGAAATAATTTGGGTTCCTCAGTGTGAATTTCAAAGTAATTGATAAAAAAATGAACAACATTTTCACTCTTTAGCAAATACTAGAAGCATAAGTGGGAAAAAAACATGACGATTTATCTATCACTTTAACATAAATTCTAAAAAGATCTAGGTTTCAGTTGAAAGAGACATTTAAGTTAAGTGAGGAATACCCAAAAAACTGGTCAAGCTAAATGAGGTATGTTTGAGAGATACGCATGGCAGGGTATGGGTTGGATCTCACCTATCAGATGCTTTCTAAATTCATAAAGGATTGAAACAAGGAGATGCACTTTCCCCACTACTCTTCAACCTAGAGGATAGTGCTAGAAAGTAGGGAAAGGCTTACATTAAATGGTACAATGCCGTTATTAGAATAAGCAGATTATTTAGCTTTGTAGAGAAATAGTAAGGAAGCTGTTGCAAGGAATGAAGACGTTTTATTAGAGGCCAGTAAGGAAATAGCTTTAGAGGTGAACACTGAAAAGACTAAGTATATTATAATGCAGAGAATAAAGAGTGAGGACGATAATTTAGATATTACAGCAAACAGCACATCATTTGATAAAGTTAATGAATTAAAATATTTAGGAACAATTTTAACTAGTGATAACAATATTAAATTGGAAATTAGGAAAAAAATAGTTGGAAAATGCTTGTTACTACTCGGTCAGTAAGTTGTTGACATCTTGCCTTCTGTCAAGGAATGTAAAACTCTGAATATACAAAACAATAATTTTACCGGTTGTTCTCTCTTGGAGTAACCTTATATGAGGAAAAGAAAATTAAAAATTAGGGTGTTCAAAAACAAACTGCTTAGGAAGATATTTGGTTGAAAAAGGGATCAGGCTAATACAGATTAGAGGAGGTTACATAACCTGTACTAATCACAAGATGTTGTTAGGGTGATCAAGTCTCAAAGATTAAGGTGGGCAGGACATGCAGCACTAATGAGAGAATCTAGAACCATGTTTAGGGTACTGACTGGCAAACCCGATGGAAAGAGACCATTGGAAAGACCTGGACACAGATGGGAGGATGGCATTAGAATGGACCAGAAAGGCATATGGTGTAATGAGGTGGAATGGATGGCGCTCTAACTAAAGATAGAGATTAGTGGCATACTTTTGTAAGTGTGGCAATGGCCTATCAAGTTCCTAGTGCCATAGAGTAATTACGTTTATCATTTATATAAAAATTATATTTGGAAGAAGGTATAGGAAAGGCGGATACAAACAAATAAAAGGGACAAACACAATATGGCTTTTACAATTAAAAGAAAAACACAGTTCACACTTTACACTGCCATCACTGGACAAAAAGGTAATGGTTGCCTCTTTAAGAAAATTGATCATTATTGCCCAATCCCCCAACCTAGGTTTTATTTTATTGGAACTCATCAGGGAGGAGTGTGAAATGCCGTGCAATGCAACTTCCTAAAAGAAGAAACCAAAAAACACAAGAGGGAGAAAAAGTAAATCAGTAAAGAATGATAGAACATTTAGATAGGAACAAATAACACAAAGGGCCAACACAGGAGATGGACAATGGATGCAAAAATATATATATCTCTTTAAAGATAAAGATATATATATATATACAAACAAGGTGTTCATTTGAAATATTTCCACCAAAATATCACTAAAACAGAAAAAAATATTGTTTGGTTCTAAGGGGAAAGTAGGATGGTAAGGCTGGTATGAACTTGGGTGGCATTGCTAAGGTGATGTTAAGGTCACTTTGATTTGTTTTTAAATGAGACTCCCTTTTTTTATTACATATTCCTGTACAGTATATCAAGTTGTGCTATTTTCCAAATGGCGGTTGTAAGCTTTTTAAAGTAAAAGCTAGCATGAGAAATGATCCAAGTGAGCCAAAGGAGGGAACATAGGAAAGAGATCCGAATGATGGATGAACAAAGAAGGATAATGGAGAGGGATGAGGAGGTAAAGAAGCTGTTTGAATTGTATTTTGAGAGTGTGTTGGACCTTGATGGGGAAGGATTGGTACAAAAGGAAGAAGAAGAGAAGGAAATGAATGGAGTGAAATTTAGTATGACAAGGTGGAGAACAAGATCAAGAAAGGTGGTATAACTGGATAGAATAGATTTGAAAGAAGCAAATAGTGGGAAGTATCTGCGTAGTGTGATTGAGGAAAGGGGGCAGGAGAGAAGATATAGTGAGATTAGGGTAGAAGGTAGATGTTTTCTACAGGTGAGTAATAGACCTACTATTGAAAAGAGAAGTGCCCTTAAAGTGTAAGTAAGTGCTGTATAGAGCATACTTAATACCCATAGTAACTTATATAGCGGAAACATGGACTTTAGGTAAAAGAGAAACAAGGAAAGGGGAGGCCATGAGAATAAAGTTTTTGAGTAGCCTGGAGAGATGGGACTTGGAATGAATATGTAAGGTCAATAATTGGGTACAAGGGGTACATGATATAGTTGAGGAAGAAAGGATTATATGGTATGGAAATGTAATGAGGATTCCAAGAAGATTAATAGATATTAAGTATGTAGGGAAGAGACCACATGGGAGACCAAGGAAGAGATGGGAAGACCAGAGAGCAGCAAGTGTGCAAGTTAGAGGAGGAGAGTGGAAGAGAGTGCAGGGGAAAAAAATGGTGGTAGGAAAGAGGGAGATGGAGAAATTTTACTAAACAAACCTGGCCACAGGCTGGGAAAAGTTCATGAAAATGATGATGATGATGATGAAGAAGAAGAAGAGGAAGCTATTAGAAAATTATGTGGAGTAAAAAGTTGTTACCAAAATAATTTTTTCAGGTGTGTTCAAGTCTGTGAAAATGGCTAGTTAAATAAATGATACGAAACAATCACACACATTTCTTATATTGTGTATTATGGCTTCAAAAATAAGTTTAAAAAATAGGTTTTGAGTAAACTAACCTTTATTCATCCAAAATAAATTAATTCAAGGCCAGTTTACTTATAATAGTATATAGAAAATTTGGAATTGAACTTTTTGAAAACTGACCTTGAAAATTGAATCCACGTAAGGAATCTGGGAATAGTTTTTCATGATAAGTAAAAGTATGTTTCTATTTCTACAAATAAAAAATAATTGTTGAATAACTTACAGATTTTTTAAAATTTGTATTTAGTTATAAATATTTGAACAATTTGGTTTTATATATATATATATATTTTCTATATACTATCACAAGTAAATTGGCCTTGAATTAATTTATTTTGGATGAATAAAGATATATTTTTATTGATAATGTAAAATAGTTGCCCAGTACCAATTTTGAGCCAAATTGCAAGAGCCATTTTTATAAAAATTCAAATTAAAAAAAAAAGTCATCAGTAAACTATTTAAAACTAAATTTTCCCCATAAAAACAAGTATACGGCTTTATTTGTCATGTTCATTTCAAATATACATCCAAGCGAAATTGCTATAGCCATTTCCAAAATAATTTGAGTTTACATAAATCAATCATCGGCAAAAGACCCTATATCAAATGAAACCAAGTAAACAGTATTATTTGTCATGTCAAACACATCCTAGATAGGCATTTTAAACAAAATCGTTAGAGCCATTTAAAAAAAAAATTGAAAGTCAAAAAATTACTCATCAGTATGCTATCCTTTATTTAAAGGCTAGGGTAAAAAAGGGGGTTTATTTTTTTGTATAGCCCTATAAAATCTAACTATCTAGTGTGAATAAAAGTCATTAAATGGCTTTGAATCCGTGGTCAGGGACAAGCTAACACACAGACGGAATTGTAAAAGCCACTTTTTTGAGTTTGTGTTCATCATAATCCCGAGATCGATTTTTTTCATGATCACAATACTTTATTTTGATATGAGAAAGTAAAAACCAAATTATATTAAGGATTGTTTTAGAAATTAGGAAAAAATTATGAATGATTTATATAAGGTTTTAATTTGAAAAATTATTATTTTTTTACTATAGTGCAGGAATGAATTTAGAAAACCAAAATAATTTCTATTCTTCAAATAATGTTTTGCTCTAGCATGACAAAGGGACTAATAAGGTAAGAGAAAGCTGTTAAAATATAATATAATAATGTGAGCCTTTGTTATATCAGTGGTGTGACACTGAAGTCAGGTGTAATAGGGGCTGTATTCAGTCTTTAATCTATTAAATCGGGAATGATTTAAATATCTAAATATTCCATATATATATTTACAGTAATCCTTTTAGTCCCACGGGTTGATCTGATCGGTTTTGTCTTCTATCATTAAAAGTGCCATATCCAATGTGGTTGGCCTTCCAGGTTTGTGCTATTTCCCAATAGATGAAGTTTAAATGTTGTATAACACCAGAAAGAGCACATTCGGCTTCACTATTTTTCTACAAATTTGGCAATATAGGTAAGTCACTCGATACAAAAATGATGAACGAGATATTGCATTCTTATAACACAAAACCTGAAATAGGCTTGGCATTCTTCACATGTGATTCCGGAATAGGCCGTGACAGTGAAAGGGTTAGGAATAAATATTCTTGCTTATTAATCAACTATAAATGGCCATAAAAACCAAATAAACAAACAAGTTTTTACCTTGCTTAGCTGGATTCTTAAAACTTTTCAATCAGACTAATGAATAATGATAGTGTTGTCGTCACCTGTAAAATAAATTGTGTCTGACTGAACCTATCTTGGGTCTACTCTATATTACTTAGTAATAACAAAATTCTGTATAAATGTATTTCTTTTTCAAGTAATTTATCAGCTGTAATTATATTGTGTATTTGTGCTACACCCCTCGTTACCTAGTTTGCAGATATATTATCCAGTACTAATGTACCATTGCCCAGGGGACGCCCGAATGAACTAATCGCACATCCTTCCATGAAGGATCTATCCATGGTCCAATGAGATGAGGGTGTTGATGATAGTGAGTATGAGGGTGATAGTGAGTATGAGAGTGATAATGAGTATGAAGGTGATAGTGAGTATGAGGGTGATAGTGAGGATGAGAGTGATAGTGAGTATGAACGTGATATGAGTATGAAGGTGATAGTGAGTATGAAGGTGATATGAGTATGAGGGTGATATGAGTATGAGGGTGATAGTGAGTATGAGGCTGATAGTGAGTATGAGAGTGATAATGAGTATGAAGGTGATAGTGAGTATTAAGGTGATAGTGAGTATGAAGGTGATATGAGTATGAGGGTGATAGTGAGTATGAGGCTGATAGTGAGTATGAAGGTGATAGTGGGTATGAGGGTGATATGAGTATGAAGGTGATATGAGTATGAAGGTGATAGTGAGTATGAAGGTGATATGAGTATGAGGCTGATAGTGAGTATGAAGGTGAAAGTGAGTATGAGGGTGATAGTGAGTATGAAGGTGATATGAGTATGAGGGTGATAGTGAGTATGAGAGTGATAGTGAGTATGAACGTGATATGAGTATGAAGGTGATAGTGAGTATGAGGGTGATAGTGAGTATGAGGGTGATAGTGAGTATGAGGGTGATAGTGAGTATGAGAGTGATAGTGAGTA
>CABFVX010006132.1:0-32305 GCA_902151425.1 Timema shepardi
TTTTCAATTTTCAGAATATGATATCTAAGTGGTGTTATCCTCACTAAAATGCATTAACAATAGTTTCGGCTATTTGTTTCATTATTGTTGGTTACTCAAAAACCACTTAATTTGGCTAATTTCCTGATTCTTACATAATCTTCACATTAACAGTTGTTGAGATATTTTATGGTTCATTGTGCTGAATATTGTACGGTGAGAATAGCCGGTTTGTCATCAACCACTCACATTCGTATTTGTGTGATAAGAAATATCTCAACCATTTAATTTCAATTGTTTTGAAGAATTCTTTCATATTTTAAAAATAAATAAAAATTCCGTTAAGACGCTATGTATAGTGGGAGGCCATAAATGGCTGATAAATATATTTTAGTTCTTCTTGAATTATTATAGTTCTCATAATTGCCGATACTTTTAATATGGCCGGCAACTTTGAATAGTACTCATCAAAAATAAAGAAGGTTTATCCTAAGAATATTCCAACAAACTCAAAATGGGGAGATGATCATGGATTGGCTGGTTGGTTGTATATGTAACACCTTTCAAGGGTCCCTGTGTGCTGATGGACACATGTCTCAACATCTGCTAAAATATCTAGCGTTAGTTCAGCGCTAGTGAGTTCTACTGGCATACTAGACTGTAGTGCGTTCTACTGACATACTAGACTCTAGTGCGTTCTACTGACATACTAGACTCTAGTGAGTTCTACTGGCATACTAGACTCTAGTGAAGTTCTACTGGCATACTAGACTAGTGAGTTCTACTTGCATACTAGACTCTAGTGAGTTCTACTGGCATACTAGACTCTAGTGAGTTCTACTTGCATACTAGACTCTAGTGAGTTCTACTGGCATACTAGACTCTAGTGAGTTCTACTGGCATACTAGACTAGTGAGTTCTACTGGTACACTAGACTCTAGTGAGTTCTACTTGCACACTAGACTCTAGTGAGTTCTACTGGCATACTAGACTAGTGCGTTCTACTGGCATACTAGACTCTAGTGAGTTCTACTGGCATACTAAGACTCTAGTGCATTCTACTGACATACTAGACTCTAGTGCGTTCTACTGATATACTAGACTCTAGTGCGTTCTACAGACATACTAGACTCTAGTGAGTTCTACTGGCATACTAGACTCTAGTGAGTTCTACTGGCATACTAGACTCTAATGAGTTCTACTGGCATACTAGACTCTAGTGAGTTCTAATGGCATAGTAGACTAGCTCAGCGCTAGTGAGTTCTACTGGCATACTAGACTCTAGTGAGTTCTACTGGCATACTAGACTCTAGTTCTGCGCTAGTAGGTTCTACTGGCATACTAGACTCTAGTTCAGCGCTAGTGCGTTCTACTGGCATACTAGACTCTAGTTCAGCGCTAGTGCGTTCTACTGGCATACTAGACTCTAGTTCAGCGCTAGTGCGTTCTACTGGCATACTAGACTCTAGTGAGTTCTACTGGCATACTAGACTCTAGTGAGTTCTACTGGCTTACTAGACTCTAGTGAATTCTACTGGCATACTAGACTCTAGTGAGTTCTACTGGCATACTAGACTCTCATGAGTTCTACTGGCACACTATACTCTAGTGAGTTCTACTGGCATACTAGACTCTAGTTCAGCATTAGTGATTTCTACTGGCATACTAGACTCTAGCTCAGCATTAGTGAGTTCTACTGGCATACTAGACTTTAGTTCAGCGCTAGTGAGTTCTACTGGCATACTAGACTTTAGTTCAGCACTAGTGAGTTCTATTGGCATACTAGACTTTAGTTCAGCACTAGTGAGTTCTACTGGCAAACTAGACTCTAGTTCAGCGCTAGTGAGTTCTACTGGCATACTAGACTTTAGTTCAGCGCTAGTGAGTTCTACTGGCATACTAGACTCTAGTTCAGCACTAGTGTGTTCTACCATTCTGAACTTGTAGTCTGTCTGTAAATTACACTATTAACCAATCACTCGGGTATTTAACTGACCAGCTCTTTTCAGCTCTTGAATGTAAACGCCAAACAAAATGTTTCCTAAAGAAGAGTCTTGCCTTTGGTGTGCTCAAGATCATCACTTTTGAACACATTGGGAATGTGGTTTGATCGTTGGGACAGTTAAACTGTACTTTAAAAACAGTTTCATATTCACTTATTTTGGAAATGTGTTTTGTGACTTAAGTAAGTTTTGTAAACTGACTGTACTTCACAAAGAGGCAAATAATATTTTTAATGAGATGAGTACCAACTGTTTTCAACATCATTTTTAAAGTGTCAAAAAAATATCCCTCGTTGAGAAAATATTAAATCTTTGTATATTCACTTGGCAAGGAAAATCAATGGATCTTTAAAAACCTTGCAGCTAACGATAAACTCTTTAAATTTAATCACTTATCTATTAGTTTTAAAATGTGATAAATTGTGTATCATTGTACCTTCCGATAAATAAATCAACAATGTTTTATTTAGGAACTTGCCCAAGAAGAAATCAATGATGAAATAATAGAAATCGATGAGCTGTCTCAAATGTGTCATCAATGTTGTCGAGTAAGTACAGTCAATTGTTAACTACTGGTACTTTAAACAAGAGCATTGTACTTAGACAACACTCTGATAAAGTTGACAATGGGGCCGTTGAGTTAACTTTTATTGAATGCAATAGTTATCTTTTTATTACTTTAAAGTATTTAAAACTACAGTAGACCCATGGCTTCATTGGTGCTGACTGACATCTTTGAAAAGTTACCAGACCAAATTATGTATCCCTACACCGAACCATATGATCTGTAAAAACATGTGTTTAGTAGCTGTCACTTCTGACAGTTAAAATGTAGGTATATACCTAAATGTTGACTGTCAGAAGTCAGCTGTGAGCTGTCAGTCAGCACCAAAGAAGTCATGGGGCTACTGTAGCTGAACATAACCTTACAAGTATCGACGACAAAGGACTTAGCTAGGCATAGTTTTGATTAATTTGTTAGCTGTAGATTATTTTCAATAATTATTATTTTAGTGTCATTAGGTTCTCCGTATTCCTGTGACCGGGATGACAGTATTAGATAACTGGCGGTCTAGGGGTAAGGTGTCAGACTTCTGTGCTGGTGGCCGGAGTTCAATCCTCGGTCCTGGTACAGATCTATCTGATTACCAAACCCTTCCTTCACCTCTGACAAGACATCTTGTGAATGTGGGGAATGCCAGGCCTCCACCGTGGTTCGGATCCCACGTTAAACTGTAGGTCCTCCATTTCATCTCACAATCACCTTACCATTACACATTAGCGTAAGTGCGTATAACCCGAACGGGTAGTAAGACTCGGTGATAATAATAATATATGAAGAAATGTTTACGCACCAACCCCCATTAACATATATTTTGAAGGCTTCAGTTTAGTATACAGTTAGGTACATTAGTCTTAGTGGTGCTGTTTGAGCTATAATCGCAGTTTATCTGAAGTACGTCTCCTGTAGCCTTTTATAATTTCTGTAACTACTCGACAAACTGTAAATAGGAAGAAAACCTGGCTATGTTGAAACACATTTCACCCTGCTCCGAACTATTGTGGTGGGAACTACTAGCCATAGGCTAAACACTCCTTGCAAAGGTAGAATTATGTAAAACACTTTAAAAAAATATAGGGTGAGTCACCATCTTACACTACTCTAGTTGGTTTGGATCAATTCAGCTGATATTTCAGGAACATCGCACCTGAACCCTTGATCTTGTTGGCTGGGTTTAAAAAATGCAACCTAATTTCCTAACTAAAGCCATTCTCTTTTAAATGTTTTAATACAACCTTGTTAAACATGGAGGCTACAGACAGGGGAAACTTGGAAAAGTCATTGAATTTAACTGAAAATAAGGAAAAGTCAGGGAATTAAAAAAACATGTCTAAAATAACATTTTAATTTTTTAAATAACTGATAAAACTGTTTATGTTTAGTAGATACAAACTTTTTTTTTAATATGTGATCAATAATAAATAAAACAAGTCATAATCCACCATTAAAAACTTTTAAAAAGTTGTCAGGGAAAATTGAAAAATGTTGTCTGGAAAATCTGGAAAAGTCAGGGAATTTGGTAAAATATGTTTGGTAGCCGCCCTGAAATTGAACCAATATTAAAATAAGATGTTAATTTCAAAATACATAAACAACAAATTTATCTTATATTTTGTATCAATACTATATTAACACAAGAATCTTAGGGCTCAAATGGGTGACATCTTTTCTTGGTACACATGCAATGTGACATTTAGAAAATATACAAACATAAAATTAGATATACCCACACAGACAAATATATTTTCAACACAATGTCATAGAAGGATCATTCCATGTGTGATCACACAATTTTAAATTAATTAGTTGTCCAATTTTTATCTGCCACTATCTTGAGATTTACGCCCATTTTTCTTCACCGCAGCAAACAATAATGAGCACTTGCGAAGTTTTTTTAAAAAAAGGTTGTTTTGTGGCTTCTTTTGAAGATAATAAGTTCTGATTTTCACCTCCTTAAACTAGAGATCTGGGTCTTTAAGAACACATGCTTCCTTCCAGAAACAAGTTTTGTTTTGCCGGAACACGAGGAATGTGAAGTGGAATTTTTACGACCCGAAGCGACAGTGTAATACATTCGTAAAGTAATGGCTACCGTACATTCCAGCGGTTTTAATGCAATGCAAAGTTAATTTAGAAAATAAGGTAAATAGCCATTATGCATGAAAATAGGCAAAATTATCCTTGCTAAACATAACTGATAAAGTCATTTCTATGATATCTGCAACAATAAAGTACAGGCAGTTTGCCTAACATCTGCTCTCTAGTCATATATATGGGCTGTGTGCAGTTACGCGGCAAAACATCACTCGCGAGTAAAAACAGAAAACGTTCAGTATTTTTTTCAAATTCGAATAATATATACCTTTCGTACATCCCAAAAGGTAGAACGCTTATATTCCATTCACCGTAGGAATTGTTTTCTGAAAGGCCTTTTCCCTACCATAAATCTACTATATAGTAGGATATTGGTAGGAAAAAAGACCTTTCGGTGAGTAATTCCTACCGTGAATGGAATATACCTCAAATAGTTCCACTTTTTTGTAGTATAACCCGCCTCGGTGGCGTAGTTGGCTAACGCGCTAGTCGTGTTGAGCTCGACCGCTGAGGACGGGGAGATCGAGGTTCGAATCTCGGTCGGGTGACCTGGGGGTGGTTTTTTCCTAAACGGTTTTCCACTCTCACTCCACGCAAATGCGGGTTCACTTACTCTAATTCAACCTTCCCAATTCCTAATCCATTAGCGTAATTAGTACTTAAAGCGTATAACCTGAACGAGTAGTAAGACGCGGTGCTAAATATTAAATCCACAGTTAGCGATGCACCCAGTCCTATTCAAGTGAACCCGGCTTGTGCATCACACGCGCGCACACACACACGTGATATCTCTGTACTTCCAGATCCGCATGTGCAAGTTCAAGCTGCACATAGCCGGCAAGCCCCGATACCTGTGCCAGGACGATTGCTTCAATATATTCAAAAAGGGCGGGGACTATTTGGTGACCAGGAAGCCACAGCATCGTTCCAGCGTGGCGGCGCACGACGGTAACCGCGCCGATGCTGATCTGGGCCTCATGCGCAAGTGCGCGCAATGTGCGCTTGCCATCACACCGGACGAGAAGACCTTATCGTGGGAGACCATGGACTTCTGCAACGAGGAATGTCTTGGTAAGGGCTCACAAGGGATGCAACTGTCGAGGTTCGTATCTTGGCCGGGCACGTTGCGGATAGTTTTCCACATAATCATCATCAACATCAACTGTTTACTGTTGGTGACCTGGTGGTCTAGGGGTAAGGTGTCATACTTCTTTGCTGACGGCCGGGGTTCAATCCTCGGTCCCGGCACAGATTTATCTGATTACCAAACCCTTCCTTCACCTCTGACAAGACATCTTGTGAATGTGGGGAATGCCAGGCCTCCACCGTGGTTCGGATCCCACGTTAAACTGTAGGTCCTCCATTTCATCTCACAATCACCCTACCATTACACATTAGTGTAAGTGCGTATAACTCATTCAGGTAGTAAGACGCGGTAATAATAATACTTTTTCTCCCAGTTAATACTAATCACTAAACTATTTTAACAAAGTTGTCCATTGTTGAGCTTACTAATTAATCTCAATTCTCAAGGTCAATGTGCGATTTCTTGTGTTGTCCCTCCCTCCGCCCCTCTACTGCGCCATTTTGGACAATATCGAGTCTCAGTTATATGTATCCACGTAAATATGATTACATTAAGGGAAGAAAATTAAAAAATAATATGTCCTACCGTAATTTTAAAATGTATTCGGGTAAAGTAATACTTTAATGTTTCAATAAGATCTGACTGAAATCTAACTTGGATTGCATCGCTTTGAGCTGAGATGTTTTCAACACTGGCATAGAGTGACATGATATTAGTACATTAAGTTGTGATCTTAGTAAAATATGGTTTGTACTATATCCAGGTAAGTTCCAGACCCAGCTTGGCTCCCACTGCGCTAACTGTAAAGGGTCAGTCCAACCCACCAGCCTGGGAAAGTATTGTGTCAGGTTCGGGTACGATATCAAGCAGTTCTGCTGCTCCTCCTGTCTCGAGGAGTTCAAGAAGGGCCTCAAGGTGTGCAGCTACTGCCAAAAGGACATATCCAAGTCGGACGGTTTCCTCGCTCCCGTCGGCGACAAAGGACAGTTCAAGGTAGCTAAACCACGACGCACATATTGATCGTAAAGATTGTGACAGCTGACCTGCTCCTCACTTACTTCTACATGGGGGTGACCTGGCGGTCTAGGGGTAAGGTGTCCGGGGTTCAATCCTCGGTCCCGGCACAGATTTATCTGATTACCAAACCCTTCCTTCACCCCTGACAAGACATCTTGTGAATGTGGGGAATGCCAGGCCTCCACCGTGGTTCGGATTCCACGTTAAACTGTAGGTCCTCCATTTCATCTCACAATCACCCTACCATTACACATTAGCGTAAGTGCGTATAACCCGAACGGGTAGTAAGACGCGGTGCTAATAATAATAATAACTTCTACATTCCCGTGTCTTGTCTCTCTTACATTCGCTGATCAACGGTTGTTTTTATCTGCGGACTTTATGAACGAGTGTTTCGTTGCAGGACTTCTGCACCCAGGCGTGCATGGAGAAGTACGACCAGATGAGCAACAACTTACCACCGCCTGTCTCGACTGCACAGTGCGCCGTGTGCAACAACGAGAAGGTGGTCAAGATCGAGGTGCAGCTCGACAATAAGATACAGAAGCTGTGCAGTCCACCTTGCTTTGCTGCGTTCAAGTTTGTCAACAAGCTCAACGCTGGTAAGTCACATGTGCACGCTCATAAATACAAACACACCATTATGTTAATCGTTGAAGCCATTAAATAAACCTTCATCGCTAAACTTTCCAAAGCCAAATTTCCCCACCAAAACAAGTAGACAGCTTTTGTCATGTTCATTTCAAACAATCCCCAAATATACATTTCAAATAAAATAATAGGCATTTTCAAAATATCTGGGAAAAGTTGGGAATTTTAAATATAGTTTGACCGGACACCCGGAAATGCAAAAGTCTTTGCGAGGTTGGATTCAACAATTCATAGCTTAATTTTTTAGCGTTTGACGAAAGTACGAATATAATAGGCCTGTAGACTTCCATGACCTGGAATAAAAAAAATATTATATACACGTTTTTGGCGTCAAATTAATGGTTTGAATGTGCAGAAAAACATCCAAAATTCCCTCGGATCATATCCAACTTACAGTTACCACAGGGATAATATCTGATATTTAATTTTTTTTTATTAATATGTGTTTGTTTCTAATTTTGTTATTGTAATCTAACATTTTATATTTGTTTATATTAGGTTTTCTCAAAAATGAAATGTCTACTACATATAAATTATTTAATGAAAGTCAACAATCTAAAGACAAATAAATATAATTTCAAAAATAATACTTTCTGAAATTGACACATTTTACTTCTAACATAGACCTCTGATTCACCTTCATAGATCGGATTAAGAGTCCTTAACACTGGATCCATACACTTAGTGTAGCTGTAATTAATTTTCAGTGATTTGTTTACTTTCAGATAAATGTGATATGTGCAAGAAATACTTTGACAAGAAGAAAGTAGAGAATTTCTCTGTGTTTTATGACGACAGTCCCCACAACTTTTGCTGTAAAACATGCATGAACGTTTACATCCTGGCGAACAGGAAGATTGTTCCTTGCAACTGGTGTAAGGTTAGTGAACTATCTCAACCGTTATAACCAATCAGGATCATTAGAATCATACTAATGTCACTTTTACCCCTAACAACTACTCAGATCTTGTATTCAAGATTTCAACTAAACATTGCTAATAGTTTGAGCATATTAGGATAGTACTGGCCTGTTTACAGCTGTGCACATGCGCTATTGTCTGAATACATTAGTAGGCTTAGGTACTTGCTTGTCATCTATCTCTTATTAATATTTAGTATTATCAGCTGGTGTTAAATCAATCGGAAAAATATTTTAGTGTAGTGTTGTATTCAGCTTCAATGTCGCTTCGGAAAAAACATCTGGCTTTGTTAATAAACATATAAATAGCTAAAATACTCAGTTTACAGCCAATTCCATTCTGAGCTGTTGTATATCTAACAAATTAATATTATTATTGGGGAAAATTTAAGCAATTGAATTGTAAGATTTGATAGTAACTCGATTTATAAGATTAGAAATAAATATTAACAAACAATTGTGCAATAAAACATTATTTTTTTACTCAAACAAAATATTAAATATAATAATCAATAAATCAGTAAATTACACTGTGATTCAAACTTTCTTTTTTTTTGTTTGGAACTGTGTAATATATTTTATAATTTCTTTAATTCCTAGTAGACTGTGAATACAAATCAAGAACTGTTTATTTAAATTTTAAAACTTATTATTATTCATAAAAAAGATTATCAAAAACCTTGTTTGGGAGGGGTTGGGGGTGGAGGATAGAAGGGTGTGACACACTTTTGAGTCGGGAATTTTAAGAAACAATCGGGGAAAGAGTCGGAGGTTTTATTGGTCAAGTTGAGTAGACACCATGTTTTAATTTTGTCCGACGCATGGGAACATTATTTAAATTGCAAATGTTGAAAAATTTTAGGTAACCATGATCGAGAAAAGTTAAATTTGACATTTTCCTGATCACTGTGACTTAATGGTGAATGCCGCTAGTGTCCAAGACGGTGATGTCTGTCCACAGGTTAAAAAGTACAACTTTGACATGATCAAGAGGGTGGTGAGCTCCGGTCAGATCCTGATGATGTGTTCCCTCAACTGTCTCACCCTCTACAAGGTGTCCATCAACGCTGTCTCGTCCAAGAGGTAACAACATGTTCTCTCCCCCTAGTGACGCACAATATGTGAGAACGTTATATATTGAACGTTTACAAGGAAATTTTGTACGAGCTTAAGATACTGACTTGAAAAAACAGGGGAAAATACAACATTAATTTACATTAGTCAAAATAACATTTTCCTTCCACTATCCCAGTTGATCATACTAATCTCAATTCTCAATGTCAGCGTGCGATTTTCAATTTGTCTTCTCACCCCTTTAATGTGTGCCTTTACCCAAAGTTCTAACGCGCTAGTCGTGTTGAAGCTCGACTGCTGAGGACGGGGAGATCGAGGTTCGAATCTCGGTCGGGTGAACTGGGGGTGGTTTATTCCTAAAATGGTTTTCCACTCTCCCTCCACGCAAATGTGGGTTCACTTCCTCTAATTCAATATTCCCAATTCCTAATCCATCAGCTTAACTAGTGCTTAAAGCATATAACCCGAACGGGTAGTAAGACGCAGTGCTAAATAATAATAATAATAATAATAATTTACCCAAAGTTGAGTCATGGGGATGCATTGTGTCACAACTACTGGTGTAAGGTGGTCTTTTAATGTCTCAATATGGTCTCAATCCTTTAACACCTGCATAGAGTGACACATGTTTAGAAAGTGTATGTGTCTAATAATAATAATATTTAGCACCGCGTCTTACTACCCGTTCGGGTTCTACTCTTTAAGTACTAATTACTCTAGTGGATTAGGAATTGGGAAGGTGGAATTAGAGGAAGTGAACCCGCATTTGCGTGGAGGGAGAGTGAAAAACCATTTAGGAAAAACCACCCCCTGTTCACCCGACCGAGATTCGAACCTCGATCTCCCCGTCCTCAGCAGTCGAGCTCAACACTACAAGCGCGTTAGCCAACTACGCCACCGAGGCGGGTGTCTAATAATAGTATTACATTAAATTGCGATCAATAAAATAATGTATGAATATATAATGACTGGAAAAGTTGAAAATTGACTCTGTAAAACCTGTTTAAGTCTGGGAATTTTAAATTATAGTTTGGCTAGACACCCAGATTATAGTCCCAACTTTTCAAAATTAAAAAACACCACCAATAATGTAGCCCCTGGTAATCACTTGAAATTACTCAGCTCACACATTAATATAATTGTCAAGCTATTGTTGCAAGCGCAGAATGAGTGATGTGCGCGTGCTGTGCCCCCAGGATCAAGTGCGACATGTGCAACGGAGTGGCTCAAGCGCAGTACCATCTCACCATGTCGGACGCCACGGTGCGCAACTTCTGTTCTTACCAGTGTGTCATGCAGTTTCAAGGCCAGTACTCAAAGTCACCTCCGCTTACGTTCTCCGGCTCGGAACCGGCTCCGGTGCCGACAGGTAACTATAACTATTTTTAAAATAAACAACTCTTTTTTTTTAACAGACTAATTCTGAAATAATAACATATACAGTAGCCTCATGGCTTCTCACAGCTGACTTCTGACAGTCAACATTTAGGTATAATACCTAAATTTTCACCGTCAGGAGTGACAGCTGCTAAATACAGGTTTTTGCAGATCATATAGTTCGGCGTAGGGATACATAATTTAGTCTGGTAACTCTTCAAAGCTTTTAGCTGTCAGCTGTGAGCTGTCAGTTAGCACCAAAGAAGCCATGGGGCTACTGTATCTATTAAATTATTGAAGAACGTAAACAAGTTCTAGTGATTCCGTTCCAACTCAGCAGCTCACCTTTTAACTAACTATACCAAACATGATCAGGAGATGAAATCCGCGATCACAAGGTCGTCTATCTCGAGCAATCTCTTCGTGAAGTTCTCGAGTATTGAGTCAAGTCAAGCTCGAGTTTAATAGATATATCAATCTAAAACTTAATTATGTAAATGAAAAACCAGATATGTATATTTGTTATTAAAAATTATTTTATTAATTTATAAAGGAAAAGGTGACCTGGCGGTCTAGGGGTAAGGTGTCAGCCTTCTGTGCTGGCGGACAGGGTTCAATCCTCAGTCCCGGCACAGATTTATCTGATTACCAAACCCTTCCTTCACCTCTGACAAGACATCTTGTGAATGTGAGATCACAATCACCCTACCATTACACATTAGCGTAAGTGCGTATAACCTAAACGGGTAGTAAGACGCGGTGCTAATAATAATAATAATATAAAGGAAAGCAATTATTAAAAAAAAATTAAACTTACATTCTTTTAAATAATTACAGTAAAAAACTTTTTTATGACTGGTAAACCCTTGCAAAATATTATTTTACCAGGCCTACAAAATAAGACACGGCCTATGTCAAATATTTATGTGTGAAAATTAATCCTTTAGCTTTCCTAATGTTTGTACTACTTAGATTTTTTTTATAATTTTTGCTATTACAAGGCAAAGTCTTAATCATTACTAAGAGATGCTTTTATCATGACCTTGAGACATTGTGTCAAGTAGGCCTCAAGTCATTTTGTCTAAGATATAAACTTCGGGTATCTTTGTCAAATAAGTACTGTTAGTTTTTTTCATCTGAATATATTGTATTCACCCGAATCTAAGACAACTCCTAGTTTTTTAGTGGTTCTTGATAGATTTTTTAAAAAGTGGTATATATTTCATTACGTATGAAGAAAATAATAATTATGGTAGACTTACTTTGTAATGGTAACAAATTGTTTTTTATTTACAGTCGAGTCTATTGATAGAAACACACACACACTACTGGCCAGTACAGTCCCAGCATGCTACAAAATAGACCTATATAGGAATTTGTTATTTTTTAAGTTGATTACGTGTCCACATATAATACGAGTACATTTTTCAGAGAAAAACATCACAATATATTTGAGCCACACTGTCAACATTTGTATTGGCGAAGCTTTGTGATCATTATTTACGACTTATCCCAGCCGGTGGTCTGAGCCACGGTTTTATTCAAGCCATATATTCTCCAGTACCTATCTTAAGACCAGGGCAGGCACAACATCCAGCCCCCAATCGTAAATTTATCACTAGGAGAGGGTAAACCCATATTCTCATTGATTATAAATTTTCAGCCATACCAGAAATCGAACCAGGGACTCTTGGCTCAGACACGCTATCGACTGTCCTAAGGTGTCTTAGACACTTTTTCTAAAAGTATTGAAGCTTATGATTATTTCAAAAAAAAGTCAAAGTTTAAAAGCTTGGCACACACCTGCTGTAAGTTATAATTTGGGACCGTAGTGTGTGGTACGGGATTGCATCGTCTATCTTTTCCTAAATACAGGAATAGTCCTGTGCTCCGGGTTGTTCTTCCCTAATAGCACGGTTCTAATCTTCACCTTATTGCTGATGAGGTTTCATTTGTGAATGCTTTTATTTCTTAACTTTCAGGTGGACCCAAGAAGGTGTACCCTAGAAGATCTGTTCCCGTGAACCAGACTGAATCACAAGCAAGTGAGTACTTTGTCATAGAACAGATAGTAATATACAACATGGCCGCCACACAACTGAAAAATGTTAGCATTACCGAGATATTTGGGAACTCAGTTTATTTAAGGGTGTTGCAGTGCTCTGAATAGTCGTCACACGTCAGATTCACTTTGTATTGACAACTGTATTAGTTTTATATTTAAGGAGCTTCCCCCACCACTTTTTTTAAACCTAGTGTCCCTGTGTTCGACGTTGGAGACCTCAAGGAGGTAGGATCTTATTTTTACCCTGGTATCTTACTGAAACCTGCTGACGGATTTTAAAGCTCTTACCTAGTAGGGAGGTACGGGGGAGGGGAGGGAGCCATTCAAACTTCCCCAACCTGGAAATTGATATAGTTTAGAAAATAAGGTACCCGTTATATCAATCTCCCTACTCAGCATTCCGTGTTGTGACTCGTTTTTAATAATATAACCCTAGCTGGTATCGAACACCCGACCGTCCGGCGCTGTGTTGTCTTCTAAGAGGGGTCAGGGCGTCCTCCTCTGTACCGGACATTCACCTCAACAAGGGGGTTAAACTCGGCAGCTGGGTCTGTAGAGCTAGTAACTGTCTATGTCCACCCCGTTTCTCCTTTTAGGACAATGCTCCATGTCACGCTATCTGCCGAAACAATCGATCGACCTTGACTGAATTCACGACTGCTGAGTGAGGACAGTTGACAGTGTGAGTTGACGGGGCTCACGCTCTAGAGGGACTAAGACTACAAGAGGTAGTCCACTACGAATGTTATACCGTAGCTAGACAGAGGGACTAAGACTACAAGAGGTAGTCCAACTACGAATGTTATACCGTAGCTAGACACACACAATATGTGCAAGCAGTAAAAAGTTCTGATCTTTAATTTTAAGTTGCGTAGACTCTCAAATTGTTGCAGACAAGAAGACGACGGGAAGCGATTCAATGTGCGTCATATCAGAGGTACAGTCCTTGGCCCCGAATGGCCAACCAGCACCTCCTAACACCCCCCTCTCTGTCACTACACGCGCTGCTACTCATAAGGTAAACTATACCACGATCTTTAGTTTAGTCTGATACTACAAATATGAAAAATATATATAATCCTAAGTTTAAAAATTATTTTAAAATTTTCTCCTGTTTCCTGCAGGAAAGCATTATTTCTCGTCCGAAAATTTCCCAGGTTCAAAATGTCGTTCCCCCACTTTATAAATGATTGAAATTAGCTATTTAGCAAAATGATCTCATTCATCTCATGATTTAAAATATATATGAATAACTAGACAACTGCTATTAACGATAACTTCTATTTTAAATGTATACCAACATACGAAACATTAACAGCACCAGAAAGGTTGAAGGAGACCCATTACTACTAAACTGCGCAAGCAATCCATATCAAACATTTCTGAATATTTTGTGCGCAGTCTATAGTGCTAACACAAAATAAAGTAAGCAATAAAGATAGGGGATGGCAAGATGAAATGTCAGATGATGTTTTGGTGACCTGGCGGTCTAGGGGTAAGGTGTCAGACTTCTACGCTGGCGGCCGGGGTTCAATCCTCGGTCCCGGCACGGATTTATCTGATTACCAAACCCTTCCTTCACCACTGATAAGACATCTTGTGAATGTGGGGAACGCCAGGCCTCCACCGTGGTTCGGATTCCACGTTAAACTGTAGGTCCTCCATTTCATACTACCATTACACATTAGCGTGAGTGCGTATAACCCGAACGGGTAGTAAGACGCGGTGCTAATAATAATAATAATAATAATAATAACAGATGATTTTTGACAAAGGAGATCATTATTTGGTTTTATTGAACAAATTAATAAAAAAAAATATGAATCACTTCAAATAATAATTGCTTAGCGTATAAAAATGTTTGGATGAAATTTAATGAACTAATATCTTTGGCTAGATATTCAAAAATATTCCTTTTGTCTGGTGTTTTTGAGGTAGAAAGTCTCACACACACACATTTCATTCAATTTCACACAATTAGTTTGGTTTAAAGTCGTGTGACATTGGTAATTTGATAAGTGAAATTTTGATGTGCTATTTCCTGTGTAGGTGAACAACATCCCGCAGAGTGTATCCGTTACGACAAACAACCAACAGGGGTCGATGTTCAAACAACAAGTCATTGTGAAGCCTCCGCCTCCAAAGGTGATGCGCAACAAAGCTGTCAACTGCAAACCTTACATGCACACCAAAGGGGTGTCCTGTCGGCCCCACCCTTGCACCAAGGAGACTCAGACAGGTGAATACTAGTTCCGCCTCTTTAACCTTGAAATATCTGGAGGGCTAGAAACCAGTCAAAACCCACACAGTCGATTAATATGAGGCAAAGAGACAGACAAAAGTAGATGTTATAAATAAACCAGCAAGCACGTCAATCAAACAGGATTATTACAACCTGAATAATATTTAACAAGTTTCAAACATAGATAAGATTTAAGATGGGCAAAAAAAAAATCACACTTTTGAGTATTATTTGTACTCGTGAAATATTTAGGTATAAAACACCATTTTTAAAAGTTGTTTACTAATCAAAATAATTTACATTTAAAGTTTAATAAAATGGACTGTTTTATTTTTTATTATTTGGTATTGTTAATTTAAAATGTTCATATTTGATTGAATACACACCTGTGACAGATAGTCTTCCGTCGCTTACATTCTTGTTAACAGGTGTGTTCTGTTACAGACGACAGCTTGGGGAAACCGGTGCTGATTCCAATACCTGTGCCCATTTACATTCCCGCGCCCATGCACATGTACAGCAGCCCGTTCCCAGTTCCTGTGCCATTCCCTCTTCCTGTTCCTGTCCCTATCTTTGTTCCTACCACCCGGAACTCCATCACCGGCATTATCAAGGAAATCAAGGTTAGTGTGTTTCATGTTTTAGTTGACAAAATATATTAATATCATCTCTCACAGAAGTAAAGGTATAGAAAATTCTAGACAAATGTTGGAGGTATCTACTTTTTTTAATAAATAATAATGTAATAATACAGGGTGTCTACCATCCGGGAAAATCAGGGACAACGGGAATTAGCCGGGAATTTGAAGTGATCGGGAAAAAACGGGAATAAGTCGGGAATTTGGTAAATCACAACAAAAATCTGGGAAAATGATATTTTACTCAAAATATGAAATACAATAATCAGTAAATTATGTCGTTTTTTTGTTTGTAGCTGTGTAATATATTTTTAATTCCTAGTAAACAATTTTAATTCAAATTTTAAAACTTATTATTATTACTATAAAAAAAGATTAATACAGAAACGAGGGTGGAGGGAGGGGGGCGGCGAGTTAGAAGGATGTTACATACTTTTTAGTCGGGAATTTTAGGAAATGATCAGGGAAAAGGTCGGGGATTTCATTGGTCAAGTTGAGTAGACACCGTGTAATACTAAAAAGTGGATTGATATAAAAATATTAGGTTATTGATAAACTTTTATGAAATTCTATAAATCACTCATTGCTAATTTTTAAAGGATTTTGATTTAAATTTTTTATTAATAAATTATATTTACTAATTATTAAGGGTGTGCAAATATTTGAATATGAAATTTTGAAACTTTGAACTACTCCCGCGTTCTAGAATTCCTAAAAAACATATATTGGGTCATTCTATTTCACCACACACATTTATATATTAAGCAATTGGTATTTGAAGAGATGGTTATTTATTTCGGTTACTCTTAAATATTCACGTTTCTTTATTACAAAATAAAAATATTATTTGCTAAGAAATCATTACAGGATTTCATTTAGTCGGCTGCCATCTTGATTGTTTATTTGTGTTGGCACTATATACTTGGTATGCTTTACTTTCCATAAAATTCGCAGACCCGTGTAATATGTATCGCTGGCTGCCATGACACCCACCACCAAGTTAATAATGCATGTCACATTTTTTTTAGATATATTATGATAACGTTTTAAAAAATTGCACGTAAGTGTCGTTGCCGAGGCTCCGCAAAGGAGGGTTTCAAGAGGTGTCAGGGAAAGAAGGAAGGAAGATAGAAGACTGTTGGAGTTGTGTGCAAGAAATACAATGAAAGTGGCAAACAGCTGGTACAGGAAGGGAAGAGAAGGTCATAAGATCACTGGATACAGTTGGAGTGGGGAGCAAGGATAGGTGGGAGACTATCCTATTGGGCGAAGCTATTGAAAAGACAGATCTTAAACATCAAGGTAATACCAAGTGTGTCCTTAGATAGAGACCACAGGTTGTTGGAGAAAGGTAGTGAGACAAGAAAGAAGAATAAGGGTGGGGAGTAGGAGGAAAGAGCTGTACCTAAGGATGAGATACAAAGTGTAGAGGTTGAAAGGGAGAGGTTTGAGAACAGTCTGGTGGCCGCCGCAGAGGAGGTACTTAGGAAGATTAGTAACAAGAAGTGTAAGGAAAACCCCTAGTGGAATGACAGGGTGAAGAGGGAAACAGGGGAGGAGAGGAGGAAAGAGGTGGAGGACAGATTATGGTCAGTTCATGTCAAATCAACCAATCACTCAACCTCACCATTTTGTATTTAAATGAAATTTTTACCAATTATTCTTCCCTTAAAACTAACCACAAATATATTCTTTTTATGATATTTTGATGGCCCCGTTTTCGGGAAATCGATTTTTGAAATTTCAATCAAAGTAGATTTTTTTTTCATCCCATGCCATATTTTTTAATTACTATTAACTTTTGTTCCATTGGCGCTGGAATTATGTTTTTGTCTCGATTTTTTCAATTTCAAATGGGCTTTAATCCTACATGCAACTTGGCACACTTCTCGCACTCATTAAAAAAAAATTGTAATTGTGTTTTTTGAAAAGTTTGAAAAAAATATGTTATTTAACTATTAATTATCTATATAACCCACCTCTGTGGCATAGTTGGCTAACGCGCTCGTCGTGTTGAGCTCGACTGCTGAGGACGGGGAGATCGAGGTTCGAATCTCGGTCGCGTGAACTGGGGGTGGTTTTTCCTAAATGGTTTTCCACTCTCCCTCCACGAAAATGCGGGCTGACTTCCTCTATTTCAACCTTCCCAATTCCTAATCCATTAGAGTAATTAGTACTTAAAGTGTATAACCCGAACGGGTAGTAAGACGCGGTGCTAAATATTATTATTATTATTATTATTACTACTACTAATTATTACTAATTATATATATAAACTGAAAATTTCAAAATGGGATGCCAATGGAATCATGAGTTATGATGAAAATTGTAGTGCAAGTAACAAGAATTTCAGCCTGGTTCTAATGTTGTAGAGTAGCTATTTCTGTCCTTCTCTAAATGTTTCATGGCAAGCACTTTCACTTGTAGAATGAGCACAGAGTCATGTGACTCCCTACCCCTTCTTCTATCCCTTAGGCAGCCCACATTCCACAACCTCTAGCTCCGTGCTAACATCCCCTTGTATTGAACAAAGGACAGTATTATTAGCTCCGAGTCACAAGACCTGCTTGTCTCATGTTAGTTTCCGTGTCAACAAGTGGTTCTTGGTGTGTTCATTTAAATGAGTTTTGATTTGACGGAAAAAATAATTTTTTAATTTAGCTTTACTGTAAAATGCATTGTTTTATTTCCGACTAAACAATTTTTAAAGAATGCAAAAACAATCAAAGGGACCCAACAATTGCACAAGTACATTCCAGTTGAGAGTAAAACTAGGCTGACAGTTGAGTATTACAGTCTGTCAACTGAATCAAGAGAAGGAATACTATCTGTTGAAGAGGAGATAAGTGACATTGGTGGATTTGTAACTTGCCAGGACTCAAACCATTGGTGGTTGGGGGGTGTTCTTGGTGTACAAGAGGAAGACATCAAGATCAGTTTTTTAGAGCCATATGGACCCAGTCTATCTTTTAAATACCCTCAATCCCCAGACATTATGAGTGTTAATAGATACATGTAAGTTCTATCTTATAAGTTTTAATATGGCTAAGCCTAGTCTCTTAAGATGTTAAGAATTAAAAAGGCTTCCATAATTTAGATCTTATCTATTAAATCACCTTCCATACCAGCAGCTTAATATAATAATAATAAGAAGAAGAAACCCCAACACCAGATCACGTGACAGGAAATTCTTGTTACCTGAACTACAATTTTCATCATAACTCATGATTCCATAGGCATCCCATTTTGAAACTTTCAGTTTATATAGATAATTAATAGCATATATTTTTTTTCAAAATTTTCAAAAAACACTCTTACAATTATTTTTTCAATTTTTTTTGTGTATTAAAAGTGTGCCAAGTTGTATATCAAATTAAAGCCCATTTCAAATTGAAAAATATGAACCAAACAACATAATTTTAGCAGCAATAGAACAGAAATTAATAAGAATTGAAAAATGTGATGCAGGAGAAAAAATCTATTTTTATCGAAATTTCAAAAATTAATTTCTCAAAAACAGTACAATTAAAAAAATCTATGTTTATGATTGGATTTAAGGGAAGAATAATTGGTAAAAAATTCATTTAAATACAAAATGGTCATGTTGGGTTTATTTATTTTTTGGTTGGTTTGACGTGAAATGACCCCTTAAAAGGATTAAACAAGGAAAAGCACCGGGTGTGGACAAACTAACTGTGGAGAATATACCATGAGAAGGTGTGAACTTGGGAGAGACGTGGTGATGTTATGTATGGATGTGGGTTGAAATAGAGTTTGGGAAGCGGAGGAAAGAGGACTTGTAATGAGAGTGAGTGGGAGGACATAACGGTTCTAAATAAAGAAATGGATTAAAGCAGGGGAATGGCCTTCCACCAATAACCAGTCGGAATACTCCCTTCGGAGGTTGTCCGTGACTCTATATTCCATCTGGAATAAGATGCTCTCTGAATGCATCAAGAACTATCTTCTTTGTTTCGAGCCTGAGGCCTTCTACTCTCCACACGACTACTAGCCAGTCGCTCATTAGAACGGCAACCTTACACCCCCAGTGGCTTTGCAAATGGATTTTAATTGCTGGGGGAAGAAAATCTTCCAAATCTATTGTCCGTGGATCCAAGAAGTGCTGCCATCCAAAATGAGAGACCAATGAGAGTGAAGAGAGTGACACTGATGAGACCAATGAGAGTGAAGAGAGTGACACTGATGAGACCAATGATGAATCAGTTTTCTTTCCTTCTCATATCTTGTATCATAATTAGCCTATTATTTTATCGTTGATCACATGTTTAGTGTATCTAATTTTTATTTACAAGTGATCTCATTTTAAGTGTATATATATATATATATATATATTGTAGTGGTCTCCACACCACTCTCAGCCCTCTTNCCTGCGAGTGATTTTATATATTTAAGGGAACATATTTTTAGTGTAAATTTGACTTTTTCTCTGAAAGTGTTGAAAATGTGGGTTGCAGCCTATTTTCGGGTCAATATGATATCATTTTAACAGTTTGTTGAAAAGTATAAAAACTAATTTATTATTATTATTATTAGCACCGCGTCTTACTACCCGTTTGCGTTATACGCACTTACGCTAATGTTTAATGGTAGGGTGATTGTGAGATGAAATGGAGAACCTACCGTTTAACGTGGAATCCGAACCACGGTGGAGGCCTGGCATTCCCCACACTCACAAGTTGTTATAGAAACTAAGAGCTACATGAATAGCTACAGGGTTTAATCTGATAAACATTGAGACAATAAGTGCATTAGAGAGATAACTCTTGGCTGTGAACATTATAAAATATACTACCTAAAGAAGTACCAAACTTAACACACAAATAATTGCTTGGATCCATTTAAGTTTCTCACGAAACACTTTATTAAATACTCATCTAATTAATATCCCTTTATTTTAAGTGTAATTTCCCTAGTAACTTTTCAAAAAAAAGTAATTATTCATACTGATTGAGATTAATTTATTTCTTTTTCTCACAACAGCGAATCCAAGAAAAGATTCCAACGGATCCGTTTGAGGCCGAACTGTTGATGATGGCGGAAATGGTGGCGGACGACAAGAAAGCGGAGAACTCTGATTCAGACAGTGATGATGCTGGTAATGACGCTGGAGATGCGAGCGAGGTCCCTCGAGGTAAGTTGCAATACCGTAGGAATATGAGTCTCTAAGGGATCGAGAACATGGTAAAGTTAATTGCCCAACTAAGATTTTAATAATTTTACATGAGACAATGCGTGGGCTATAGTAGAGCTTCGTTAATTTACATACCTAAGGTAACACAATTTAATTAAAATCTGTGACAGTTAGATTTATTTTTTTAATTAACTTAAAATCTTGAAACAAAGTTAAATTTTAGTGTCAATTTTAGTGTCGATCACTGGGTGAACATGGCTGTCTAGGCATTTTATTCAAACAATGTTTTTATCTTAGTAAATGGATATGTGTTTTTGACTGCACTTCAAAAATAATTATTGAAGACAATTGACTATTTCAATATACTTTTAAAGTCTTTTTAAATCCCAAATAATGTTTTTTGTCAGAGAAATTTGATTTACAACCCTTAAACGCCCAGCGCGCCGATCCATCGGCACGCCAAGTAATGGCTGAAACAAACTCGCGGCCGATGCATCGGCGCCAGGTAAATCTTTTTCTGTTAGTATAATAAAGGTTACTAGATGCCACCATAAGCCTTAGTTCATATCTTCCTCAACAGAAAGCACTGTAATGTAAGCTGTGCTCTGGTTTCCACGGGGGTGTAATGTGCTACTCTTGCAGTAGTCTAGACTGACAATGATGGGGAGATCAAGGTTTGAATTGTGCTTGGGTGTACTGGGGTGGGTTTTCCTAAATTGTTTTACACTTTCCCTCCACGCAAATTCAGGTACATTTCATCTCAGTAAAACCATCATATCATGATCAACTGTTTCCATCCTGTGGCCTGGTCAGTTTAGTAAAATGTCATTTTCCTCTTTCTTTAAACCATTCTTTCTCCTTAAATTGCTTTCATTCCTCTCCTCTCACTTGAACACTTTCTGTTAACTACTCCTCCTGTCTCTTTCTTGCCTCCTCTGCGGTCCTTTTTCCCACCATGCTTCATTCCCAACATTTTCCACGGCATCCTCTATTTTTCCATCCTCATTACGTGTCCATACCATCTCAGTCTTGCTTCCTCTACCTTCTCATGTACTCCACACTCTTTCTAGGGTAACTTCATTCCTAAAACCACTAGCGTAATAAGTACATAGGTGTGAAACCCAAATGAGTGATAGGACGTGGCGCTAAAAAAATAAATAGAGAAAGAAATAAAATGTATTGTGTTGTCTAGAAATCCTGGAAAATTCGGAGACTCTACAAAGTTTATAAACTCTTATTCTACTCATCTTGATGTGTTTTATTTGTGTTTATAAAATTTGGGGAGTAATATATATAATAATACTTGTAACGGGGGAGTTTTGTTTATTCTTACTAATTTTTGTGATCTTTTTTTTACTAATTTAATTTTTCAAATGTTGGCAGCCATGCATGCCATTGCCAATGTGCCAAGTAGCCTCTGTGGGAATACAATTCCTAATGGCTTCTGTTCCCCCTCAGCGAGTTCTGTAGCGGAAGGGGACTTCAGCCCGGAGGCGGTGGACACGAGTAACACTTTCGGAGAGGACATGCTGCAGATGGCTCTCAAGATGGCGTCCGAGCTGGAGGAACCGGCCGTGGACCTCGAGGCGGCACTTACCCCCTCCACCATCACCGCTCAGTCGAACACGTCCATGGAACAGAATGAGGGTGAGCTCAGCTCGGACCACTCGGCGGGGGGAGGGGGGGGAGTAACTTGGTTGGCGCTGCTTTTGAGGGAGGGCTGGAGTTTTATTAGAGATAAACAGGGTGTCCTACCATCCGGGAAAATCAGGGAAAACTGGAATTAGCCGGGAATTTGAAGTGATCGGGAAAAAACGGGAATAAGCCGGGAATTTGGTAAATCACAATAAAAATCCGGGAAAATGATATTTTACTCAAAATATGAAATACAATAATCATTAAATCNTTTTTTGTTTGTAGCTGTGTAATATATTTTTAATTCCTAGTAAACAATTTTAATACCAATTTTAAAAAAATATTGAAATATTAAAACTTATTATTCATAAAAAATATTAATAGAAAAATGAGTGGAGGGGGGAGTTAGAAGGATGTTACACACATTTTAGTGGGGAGTTTTAGGAAATGATCAGGGTAAATCAGGGAAAAAGTCGGGGATTTCATTGGTCAAGTTGAGTAGACACCATGGATAAATTAAACATCACAATCACATATACTCTCTCATAATTCTGAACTAATGCTCAAATATTGGTTATCAGTAAACTACCATCATTTATTGTCTGTAAAAAAACTCCCCAAATTCCTGAATTGAACAAAATTGTCAGATAAATGATGCAGGAAACATTTTAATAACGTTGAATAGAAAGCGTTATTTTTTACTAAGACCAAAACATGTCGTATAATATGATTTTGGTGGGAAGAACATTAGAAGTTTGTTGATAAAATTACTAAAACAATTTTAATATATCCATACATCAGGTCATGTTAAATGCAGCTGTTATTATCAATACCTACAGAGTAACACAAATAACATAGTAAAGTGTAATCAGAGGAATATATTTGAATTAGTTCTACGGTCCTTCCAACCACTACCAACTAGCTCTATTCCTTCCTAAATAAAAACTGTTAGGGTCTGTTGCATACTATTTCAAATATGACTCATCGTTAAACTATCCCTGATGTCAAGTGGTTTTTTTTAATGATCACTTCATCAATAACTTCTTAATTTTGTAGTTAGAATTAAAAATCGCTGTTTTGCTCGAAGGTAAGACCATATTATTATAAACTCAAATTTTTAAAAGAACTGCACAATTTTAATCATTTTTGTATTTATTTTAATCTCATTATGGGTTTATAATTTTACGTCTATTCAAATTGCAGAACATCCATTTTCCCCTAAATGATTACCAAACCCTTCCTTCACCTCTGACAAGACATCTTGTGAATGTGGGGGATGCCAGGTCTCCACCGTGGTTCGGATCCCACGTTAAACAGTAGGTCCTCCATTTCATCTCACAATCACCCTACCATTACACATTAGCGTAAGTGTGTATAAGCCGGACGGGTAGTAAGACGCGGTGCTAATAATAATAATAATAATAATACATTTTCCCTAAAATTACAGAAAACAATATAACTGTAATAATAATCTGTTGTGTGTTACTTTAAGAGAGTGAAGATGATCCCGAGCCCGTGCACGTCCCAGAGAGGACCTCGTACAGGGGCCGCAAGAGGACCCTCCGTAGTAGTAGCCAGAGGGGCGGGGCTAGTAAGAGGGGGAGGAGAGCCAGCTCGACGGTGGACGTTCCTCTTCTGCCCCCGCCAGAACCCACGCCACCCCCCCGCATAGAACAGGAGAAACCCGACGCTAACATGTGTCTCAAGGTGAGCGACAAGCGCGCAAGTGCACACTTTGTTTCGTGGTTCCTTCAAGTGTGTGTGTGTTTAACTGTACCCGTACTTGTTTTGTATGTTCAAGTACACTTTCGGTGTGAACGCTTGGAAGCATTGGGTGCAGACCAAAAACGCCGAACTCGAGAAGGCGGCCACCAACAACCGTAAGTTGAAGTTGTTCAAGCCGGAGATCTTGCAGTTGACAGCAGACGAACTCAATTACTCCCTCTGCCTGTTTGTGAAGGAGGTGAGGAAACCAAACGGACAGGAGTACGCCCCGGACACCATCTACTATCTCTGTCTAGGTGAGCCCGACAGCCGGAAACATTAACAGCGAATTAGGTTTTACATAGTTTACTGAAGATATTACATAAAGTTACATATTCGGCCTATTTTTTTTTATTGTGTTGTTATCTTTATATCCATCTCGGGGAAAATACTTTTAAATGATGTGTCACTAATTTTCAGGCAACCTGTACATTCATAAAACGATTGTATCCAGTGAAGGTAAGGCGGTGAGCAAAGTCAGAGGATTACAGTTTCCGGAATATAATTTTAGACAAAGGAAAAATGGCACCATTAAATTAAACAATGTAAGGAGGATAGAAGGGCGAGTCCTAAACACTCACCAGGTTCACGATTAAAACACACAACTATGTAATGTTCGGGCTAAAGAAGAGAGTAAAACACAAACTGATAACCCAAGCTTAAAACCGTTTTTACCGACTATCTCGCATTTAAATTGTTTGAAACTGTAAAATGTTATTTCTTTATGACCAAGATCCCATAAGCTTATAACTTTATCTTCAAATTATTTGTGTTTTTATTTTTGTAACTAAAATAAATATGAAAGCTAAGTCTGTACCAATACATTAAATTCGAAAAATATATAAGTAAGCCTAAACTGTAAAACTTTTTTGTTTACCTCTAATTAATACCATTAGATTTCTCGACTTGAAAATGTAATTCCTGCGCAAGTCTGATAGCATATAAGTGTGTGTTTTTTTTACATTACAGTTGAAGCCATTTGTTTTCCTTGGCCTGATCTGTTCTGTGAACCCCAAATGTGAATAGTCTTGTTTAGAATTGATGTATGCTTAGTGGACTGTGTTTTATTTGCAGGAATCCAACAATATCTCTTTGAAAATGGCAGGATAGACAACATTTTCACAGACTCCTACTACGAGAAGTTCACCGAATGTCTCGATGAAGTGGCGAGGAAATTTACTGCGCTCTACAACGATTCACGTAAGTGTTTGAACGGTAATTTAGCTGGTTATCCACATTGTTTGAACGTCCCATTATTATGTTTCGTACTATGCAAATAATTAAATATAAAACACCATTTTCAAAAGAAATTAACTAATAAAAATAATTTCTAACAAATATGTAATAAAATTAACTATTTTATCAATTGTATTCTTTGATGTTAATTCAAAATTTTATTTTTTGATTTGATAAAAATGCTATTCGCGCACACTTCTATTTATTACTCGTTCCGGTTATACGCCTATGCACTAATTACTCTAGTGTGTTAGGAATGAGGAAGATTGAATTTAGAGAAAGTGTATCTGCATTTGCGTCGATAGAGTGGAAAACCATTTAGGAATAACCACCCTTAACACACCCGGCCAAGATCAAACTAAATATTTCCGTCAACGGCAGTCTAGTTTATGCCTTAGACCATGCAGCCACCAAAGCTGGTTTTAATATTATGGCTTTAACAAGTCTTATAATATTAGTTTAGAAATCCATGTATTTTAAATCTAAGATTATTCTAAAGAATAATTTTAAAATTTCCCGTTCCTGTCCCGAATCTCGATATTTTGACTCATTTCCTGTCCTAAAATAAAAAAGTCGTTCCTGTCCATCCCTACTAGTATTACAATGAACTTTCAACATAGATTATCTTGCGTCTATATCTATATAAAGTTAGTGTGTTTCTATAAGAACCGCCAGCTAGGCTAGGAGTTGTTGTCTGTGCTTGATGTGGTGGTCAGTGAATACATCCCACTATGTATATCTATATATACCAAGCTATAAGACTACAAGGAACTCAACAAGCTGATTGCCACACTTACAACTGTGTGTGTTGTCTTTGCAGACTATATCGTGACGAGAGTGGAGGAGGAACACCTGTGGGAGAGCAAACAGCTGGGGGCTCACTCCCCACATGTCCTTCTGAGTACTCTTCTGTTCTTCAACACCAAACACTTCAACCTCACGGTAAGTAGCTCGGAGAATAGTCTTATCGTGTTTGTTTTATGGGTTATACAGGAGCGTAGACATCACCTTCAACCTCACTACAAATTAACATTCCTCTAGAAAAAAACTAAAGTAATTGACTTACAAGTTGTTATAAATAGCTTTATTTGTCATAGTAACATGAAATATAACAAACAATGATCCATAGAACTTTTTTCAAAGTAATTTTAGTGCATTAAATTATACAAATAACCATACCATATTTTTTTAAGCATATAACTAAAAAAAATCTATCTCTTGATTCACACAGTGTGTAAACTTTATCTATCTTTGTTGTGACAGTCGGAAATAGCCACAAGAGTTGTTAGAACGCTGAATTTTTCATACTAGCATATCCGTGCACTCTCTGACATCTGGTGTTAGTTTTGAGAACTGTCAATTACCAGCTGCTAAATCATAACAATAGTAGCACAGGTGCAATATTCATGTGGCAGAAAACATTGTTGAGGGATGTGTTATATTTACTGTGTTAATAAGAACTGATATTTTCCTTTCCAGACGGTGGACGAGCACATGCAACTGTCCTTCTCTCACATTATGAAGCACTGGAAGAGGAACCCCAACTTGTCGGGGGGAGCCAAACTACCGGGACCCTCTCGCAACGTTCTCCTCCGATTCTACCCTCCGCAGTCAGCCCTAGGTAACTACTACCAACACGAATAAACACTTTGTTTAGCCATTGGACCTCCTCATTGTTCAACAATGTTATTTACTAATCATTTTTACATTATTGAAACACAATGTTCTACATAAATCAACAAATCAAACCAGCCGAAACGAGGTTTGTTGATGACGACATACAAATCTTTGGTGGCTTGTTATAAAAAGATGCATGTGTGACTATAATACTTGCTAAATGATTATTTAATGTAGTACAACAGTGAAACAAATAACAATGGTTTGATCAAAATCTTTGTTCTTTCAATTAGAACTCTACAATAATTCTTAAAGAAGTGTTGTTATAACTGTTTAGTTACACTTTTTATTGATAATCTATTATTACTAAGCTAATAATAATAATAATTATCTCCAAATAAGTTGAGATTAGTGACTTTCAGTCGATGTTTGCAATAAAGAGCCTCATGCTATCTGTCGATGCTATATAGCATGGCTCTGCTTTCAAATTAGCAAACTTTATTTTAAAATATAATAATTTATTTATAATTATATGATTCTTTAGTCCTATAAATTGTATGTTTTAAGATAGGGGTATAAATAGCAATATTTCTTTGAATTTAAAAATAAACAAACATGCAAGTACCTATTAATGCTAAACAGCTGCTATTAAATTTAATTTAAAAATAACCCTTCTTCTTAAATCACAAGACTGCTTAGGATCTATTTTGATAGGGTTTGTTACAGTTTTCATTTACAAAAAACTTATGTTTATCAATATTGCGCATAAAATGCTTTAACTGATAAGGACAGATATAATATTTTAAAGCCAATTATTGTTTATTCTAAATAAAAAGTCACCCCCTCATCCTATAAAGCCCACCCAAAACAACCCCCGAGTGACGCTCATTCATTATCCACTTTTGTTTTAAAATAATAAGTACTAAACGATAAATAACATTTGGTAAGTATTGAGGGTATTTATTATGATTAGTTGGTACAAACCACTCACCACTCATACAGTACTCATGAGCACAACACCTGACTCTTTTCAAGATGGCCTACTAATGATCTACAAAGAAAGGAGATTTATGTTGAATAGAAAATACTGGCTCTCAACCCCTTAAATGTACATAAGGGGGTCGAAATTGTGAGTCCATAAATCTTTCAAGCTCGAGTATCTGTTTAAATCTCGGCCCAAAGCTCAAAGTCTGAAATAATATTCATTTGACTGTCTCGGTCGATATCGACTGCCGACCGCCAAAGGTCAGGAGCAAAGAGCTGTAGGACACAGACTCAAATATGACCTTGCAACAATAAAACAAAGCTACTACTAAAAGCACACCCCGTGTGATCGGTATCGTTATCTTTGAAGTAGAGGGCTACTGCCCTCGGTCACCGCTTTTAAAAACGTTGAGGGTTGATGCTCAAATCAATTGCACTGAGCATTTGTTTCAACGCACGTTCACCATGATGGACTGGGCGTGTTAAACAGCGCTTTAGCAAGTCCTGAAGTTGAAAACTAATGTAGTAATGGGGGGAAGTATTGTTTTCTAAAGATATTAGGGATCCGACTCTCATTGTGCGGACTCGTGTTTACCCTTCTCTTTATTTTAATGTGTTTTGTAAAGTGTGCATACTTAGGGGATGTACTCAACAAGGTGGTTGTTGTGGATAAGGGTAGAAGGGTTGGTGTAGCTCAGATTAGTTCAAGAATGTATTAACTACACCTTATTGCTAAAGCGTACAGGTTCATTCTACTTTGATGAGTTACGCTATGCCATACTCCCGTCACAAAGTGTACAGCTTTAAAAAAATTAAAACTCTAAAAATGCCGGCAATCACATTAATTTGTTCTGTCATATTAACTCTGTCTTCTTTATTGACAAACATTTTGAAATGTAACTTTTTTTTAAATTTCACACCGACAAATTTCCCTGTAAAATAAAAACATTTTCAAATCCTTCCATTTATAAGCTGAGAGAGTAAACTTGTAAATACTTAACCTATTTATTTTAATTATTTTATATTTGCTTACAGACGGCAACTCGAAGAAGAAGAAGGTTTACGAGCAACAGGAAAATGAAGAAAATCCTCTGAGGTGTCCTGTTAAGCTGTATGAGTTCTACCTCTCAAAATGGTAAAGTTTCCAGATTTCTAAAAATATTTCAGGAGGAGATAGACTAATTATTTTTATATCATGAAACCCGCCTCGGTGGCGTAGTTGACTAACACGCTCGTCGTGTTAAGCTCGGCTGCTGAGGACGGGGAGATCGAGGTTCGAATCTCGGTCAGGTGAACTGAGGGTGGTTTTCCCCTAAACGGGTTTCCACTCTCACTCCACGCAAATGCGGGTTCACTTCCTTTAATTCAACCTTCCCAATTCCTAATACATTAGCGTAATTAGTACTTAAAGTGTATAACCCGAACGGGTAGTAAGATGCGGTGCTAAATATTATTATTATTATTATTATTGTGCTACATTTAAGGGGTTCCGTTATGTTGTACAAGGTACGAAAGGGTTCTTTGACTAAATTTAATTTGGAAATACTTGTGTAAGGTTAACTATAGTAGACCTTGTTTGTGACCTTTTTTTAAGAGAGCGCCCTCCCTTAAGATCACTCATGAGCCACCACTGGTTAAGTGCTTAGTTAAATATTTATATATTGAAGAATCTGAATTGAGGCTAAAATTTCATAATCTGAATCAAGACGTCTGTATTTTAAATCTCTTTTTCTCACACACTCACACAACTAAATGCATGTGTATGGAACAACATTGATCCAACAATAAATCTCACTCGGTGATTGTAGAGATGCCGATTCTGTCCTCTACGTTTGAACCTGACATGTGACATTTGTTTGTACGCAGCCCCGAGAGCGTGAAGACCCGCAATGATGTGTTCTACCTGCTTCCGGAGCGGTCTTGCGTGCCGGACAGTCCGGTGTGGTACTCCACCATGGCCCTGGGTAAGGAACCGCTCATTAAGATGCTCAACCGGGTCAAGATGGTCAAGGAAATCAACATCGCCCTCCTCTCCAGCTAAATCAATCCCTTGTGTCAATGTAACGACTGGTCCCTTATAGGTTCAATATGATGATATTTGGTGGAACTTTATTTCTGCGACTTGACGCCATATTAGCCGACAGGATTTATTGTAATTCCGTTCTTAGGTTCGATGTTGTGTGGAACATCTCGTGAAATTAGCGCCTCTAAATTTATATCAATAAGAGATACAATATCTTTTAACAGAGTTTTTTTTAAGTGGAGACAAACAAATGTTGTGTGCATTTAAAACTGTCCGTGTGCTGCGGTGTTTAAGTGACAATGATTTTAATAAGTCACCGTTGTATTGGGCCTTAGTGTTATCATTGAATACCCATTTGATTTTTTTTTATTATAATTTTTTTTTACTAGATTTTTAAGTAAAATTGGCCCCTTTGTTGTATAGCCACAATCACAAAAATTAGACTTTTAAAACTTGTGACTTTGGATGCCGTGAATAGGATATTTTGTGAATTTATCTGAACTTTTGATCTTGTCAACTAGTATAAATATTATTTGAAATTGTTGCTAACATTGTTTTAAGAAATAGGGACTTTATTCAAGTCTGAAAACATTTAATTGTGAATATTACTATGATAGTAGTAAAATGGATATGCTTAAGGTCAATGTTGAGTTCAACAGCAGATACGGAGGTGAAGTTTGTGAACCTACTTGAGATATTGTAAGATTGGGAATCAATCTTTTAAGATTTTACACGTATACATGAGTTCATCATTTTACCGTACAATATTTCATCACAGGAAATACCAATAAACCAACTGTCATCTACCTAATTTAATATTGTATTGATTATACATGTCTTTTTCCTTTTAGTTTGGACTTGAAGTGCTGTATTAGCCCTAATATAATACGAGGTCTTCCTCCTAAGATTGTCTTTCCGGAGACTACTCGTATTGTATGCGTAGACTAACATTTTTCACTGAAAAAAAAAGCAGATTCCTTCATATGTCTATTTTGTAGCATGCTGGGACTTTACTGGTCAGTTGTGTGCGTTTCTATCAGTAGACTCATCTGTAAAACAAAGTAAGAGAGAGAAAGAGTGTCACTGTATTGGCAGCCGAGCGGGACGCTCTATGTCTAAATGAAGAGGATCGACCCCCGTTCAGTGTCCAGGGTCTGGCTAGAACCACACACGTCTACTATTTCCACCACACAGTGTGAGTGAACTGTTAATTCAGTAGGCCAATGTTACAGTAGCCCCGTGGCTTCTTTGGTGCTGACTGACAGCTCACAGCTGACTTCTGACAGTCAACATTTAGGTATGTACCTAAATATTGACCGTCAGAAGTGACAGCTACTAAACATATGTTTTTACAGATCATTTGGTCCGGCGTAGGTATACATAATTTGGTCTGGTAATGTTTCAAAGCTGTCAGTCAGCACCAAAGAAGCCATGGGGCTACTGTAGTTTGTGTTACTGGTAAAACATTATCTAGGGCAGATCCACAAGTGAGTGAGGAATGGTAGCTTTAAATACCGCACGGTCTAACGTGCCGATACCGGCCAGGTGCACTAAGGTTGTTTTTCCACTCTTTTTCCACACAAATGCGGACACACTTCCTCTAAATTAAGCCTCCCGAATTCCTAACCCATTAGTGTAACCAGTACATATTACAGAGGTGTATAACCCAAACAAGTATTAAGATGCATTGCTAAAATTTAAAAAATTAAGGTACTAATATTTTCACTTAACTTTTACTTTTAAAAAAGTTTGTCAAAGTTGTTAAGTTCTCACTTGTTACTGTCAGGCTGTATTATATCCAGTAACGGTATCAGTATTAAAATTTTAGTCTATATCTAAATTTAAATTATTTGATCTTGTAAAAAATGTTAGTGAGAAAATTTTGGGTATGTATATTTTTTCCTTTTTAACTAATTTTTAAAATTCAAGTTTTCCAAATAAATAACGTTTAGTCCAATCATTATAATTGTGTATTTTTGGTAGGCCTACAGATATAATTATATTCTAAAATTAGATTTTAAGATTGACTAAAGGAGATTTATATTAAAAAACTCATGCCATGAATTTTAAAATTACTTGCACAATAAAACATCAAAAAATTCAAACTAATCTGAATAAATAAAAGTTAACCACAGCCTTGTCAAAGCATCCCGTGTTAGCAATCAAAAGCCTGCCCCCCCCCCCCC
>CABFVX010006133.1:0-42967 GCA_902151425.1 Timema shepardi
AGGAGGGAGGAGTGTTATGAATGTGAGGAAATGTGTTGTCGAGTGATTGGCTACACTGGGATATACACGCCAGTGTGAAGGACAGTTGATGTGGACAAAACATGTATCAGTCATGAAAATGAACAAGTCTTTTCAGTACGGAGTGTAAAACTAAAACTATAGCAAGCTATCACGTTTGTAGTATGTGCAAATTAGCCTCCAGGATTGTCTAGAATATAACAAAAACACACATGTTTTATGGTCTCTAATAGTGCTTTTCAAAAATATGAAGGAAAATACATGCATTTTGGCCCGACTTCAAGTTATATTCTTTTTTGAATCATTGTCATAACTCATGTATTCAAGAACTATGTTTTAAAACAACTCAAGAAATAGTAGAGAGTAGCAGGCAAGACAAATATATTACTTACAATTTTATTATTTCATTTAATAATTATTCTAAAGAAGAAAATGCCATTCCTAGAAACAAAAATAATTCAGAAAGAACTTGACCACTCTTAATGATGTCAGCCAACTTAAGGCAGATACAGTCATAAACATGAATAAAATAATATACCTCATAAATGCATTAAGTGCCAATATGACTTCTGCAAAACACCAAACTAGTTTTATTGGATTGACAGATCAATTTTGTATTTCCTTTTATATAGAATATTTTTATCAGTGTGTTGCTTTTCAAGTGAATTAAAAAAATAGATCCCTAGCATTTTTTATTGAAAATACTCCCTGCTACAATCAAAGAAGTCAACATTCCTAGGAAATGACCTTTCTTAAGTGTCAGCACAGTATTCCTTACAAAATAACATCAAGGGATTTTCCTTATATGTGATGATTTTGTGGATTTGTGTATAATTATTTAAACTAATTTTCTAAGTTTCTTTATTTTAAAAGATGAAAGAAGATGTCCTGTGAGGTCTTTTACTTTAAGTGAACATTGCTTGAAGAGTATCACGTGATCTAGCCAGCCAATCACTATGCGAGTGGCGTCAACAGGGCTATTTAATAATTCATTTGTGACTTTTAAGACCAAGGTCTACTTTTTAGCTTTAGTTCTAGTAGGAATCAAATATCCAAAGCTATTATTTGTGCTTTGAATATTTGATTATTAATAATGCAATCCATTACAATTATACTAATTGTACAAGTGGCAGCAATAAGCCAACTACCGAGTCGAAGGTGGCTGCGTTATCTGATAGATCGTGATCTTAATTGATCACACATTTGTAGCCGAAGATTTCCGCACGTCTATCACAGACTCTGCCTTAAAACATGAGTGAGGAATGACCATGGGCACGGGACAATTCCTGGATAGCTCAGTGGTTAGAGCATTGGTGTACTAAGCCAAAGGTCCCGGGTTCGATTCCCATGCCCAGGTGTCATTTTCAATTTTCAGAATTTAGTTCTAGCGATCAGACATTTAATAGAAATAAGTGCTAATATTGTATCATTATAGAAGGTTAGAGAACACCCTTAATTCAAATATTGGAAAGAAATTAAAACCACAAAGCTTTTATTATATAAAATGGTATAATGTATTGCTTTCAAAAAAGATCATTGTTACTAAAATATAAATCAACTAACACAATCATGATTGTAAAAGCATTAAAATCTGCTCAAAAAAACTTAAATGATAATATCTATAATATAGGTAGAAAACAGTAAACATTTACAGATCATAAACACTTATACAAATAGTTCAAATCACATACTATAGAATGGAGATGTTTGGTTTGAGTTGTTATGTTAAGTTACGTGAATTGTGATCACTCATCTGTTTTCTTAAGTTAACTTAACTTTAAGTGAATGTTACATTAAGTTAAAGTTAAGTTGATCGTGATCCTGGCATAAGACCTGTTAGCTGCCTGTTTTTTAAAGTAAGACTAAACAAAATAAAGGTCAAAAGTTATATTTCATTAAATTTAAAAATATATTTTAAATTAGATGAGAATCCATTTATTAACTATATGATGTGTCAATGCTTTACATCCAGTCGAATTCAATCAAAACATCACAACACTTATAGTGTAAACAAAGCACAAGAATTGCAGATAGCCGAGCTAATTATTATGCCTTAAAACAAATAAACAAATCTTGAAATTGAACATGAACATAGTATTTTTGTGTTCTCGATTCCGAAAAATATGTTTAGCATGCCATTAGTGCAATCTAATATTGTCTGACAGTTTTTTTTTCTCTATATTTGATAAATATGAAAGTTTATATATATATATATATATTTTTTTAAATACCTATGTTTATTTAGAAGCATAAAAATATATAAATGAGGGTACAGAAGCTGGCACAAAAAAAAGTATAATTAAAGCACCAAACAAAATAATATTTTATCCTAAATAGTGGCTTTAACAAATTTAATTAGAATTATTTGATAGAGAATTTAATCCCAAACAATATATCAATGTTCCCAGGAAGAGCCGTACCAATATGGCATATAAGATTTGTTTTTAACCCCTGGAAATCCTTAAATAAACCACTAAACAATATGAATATAAAATTAATCTAGTTATAATTAGGTATTTTTGATTAAATTTATGTTTATACATCTTAGATCATTTGTTAATGTGTTCTAATTGCTTGGTCATCAATAATTTTTAAATAAAATTGGCTACTGGTTTTGTATTATTATTCATCATCATGTATATTTTATTAGCCTATAATATTAATGATAGCCTAATTATGTTTTGGCTAGAAAATATTGACAAAGTTTTTTATGTATTTGTGCAGTACAGAAAAATAAGTTAGTGTAAAGAAGTGTTAAGTGTAGCGGTCAAGAAGAGTAAATAAAGATGGGAGAAGGAAAAGATGTGATAGAGTCATTAATAAATTAATCTAACAATATCATTAATCCTTCAAATAGAAATAGGTTCTCAACCAGCACCAGACCATGTCAAAAGAGTGGGCACTCCTAGCTTTAGGTAGAAAATGTAATATTAGGAACCCTTGCCTTATCAGTTACCCAATCATTCTAGGCAGAGCTAGTGGGTGATATTATAGCACCCACCACAGGATTAGGCGTTGCATTATAATCAGGCTCATCGTGTGGTTCAGGCTTGATAAAAACCTCAACTCGTGACTCAGGCTTTGAAGACACGGGCTCTTGTATATTTTCCATCAACAATAGAGAATGTTCTAGTATTTGCACATCAACCAATCTGTGACAACAATATATTTATTATTGGAATATATACATCTCATACATAAAGGGGGCATTCAAGTTGTTACATTTAAGACCATCCGGTGACCGTCGCGGGAAAATAGCCTTCGGAGCCACCGCGACCTCCTTCTTTGAGCTAAGGGGTTGAAGAACTTGCTCACAGATGGCTCCCTTGCCAAAGTAAGGAAAATAACGTGTACAAAGACAATATCCTTAAATATTATAATGTAATATAAATAATACCTTAGTTTTCATAAGTTTTATTATTAAGTCATTTATATACTAGAATAGAAAAATTGTTAGATTTAAGAATTAGATAAGTAACCCTGTACATATTTAGAACTAAGACTTATTCGTCAACACTATTTCTCATAAGTAATTAGATGTAAGAAAAACAAAGAGAACCAGTAAAAAAAAAAGAGAAAGTCTTATCATCAACTGTCTTTGTTTAATTTTTATTCTCTTAACGGGAGACAAAAGGAAAGCGTAACAAAGTATTACCTATGTAAACACTTTACAGGAAGAAGGGGTATATATGTAAAATATCCGAGTATTTATAATTAAGGATAAATAAGTAGCTTGGATTTTAACCTGGGTAAATACCCAAAATTAATAAATACCCAGGTACCATATTTATAAATTTCCCTTGAAAAACTTACTTTTCATATTTTCCTTTTTAGTTCTACAAAATGATAGATAATATATACAATACATATAATTTTACTTAACTTAGTATATTTAAAAAATGGTTAATACTCTATTATTTACTACAAATTATGATACATAGCCATTCACTTGACCACATTGATAAGTAATTTTTAATGTTGTTATTTTTAAGTTTTGTTAAAGAAATGTATGATCCTTTTATTAATCCTTCTTTATAACTTCCCAGGTCTTAATCCCCAGTATTATTTACCTATAACTTGTGTAAGGCTCACACAATCTTAAAATAAACAAGAAAGTAGGTGGAAATAACATTAACAGATCAGAAGTGGCTTTAACTGTTTTTATTTATAGGCCTCATCAATGGTATAAAATTATAGAAATAAGAAAAGTTTCTGACTCAACTATACATAAAAATATGAGTTATACAATTTTTATGAAAATGAATTCATCATCTTTCCAGTAATATGTCACATGTAGTGTATGCTATTACATATGTTGTGTTTAAAAATCCAATATTAATACGCAAAATGAAATAGATGATACAAATCCATTGCCCTCTTCATTCAGAGTCAAGCTCATTACTTAATAATACTTCTTCCATATTTAATCCATCACTTTCACAAGTCCATCATATCCTCTTCCTCTGCGTCATCTTCATCGTCATTAGATTGCAACTTAGTTTGTTCTGATGATGTGTCACTGTTTTTCTCTTTTAGTTTATTTATTACAATAATTTTAAGTTGTAAAATAAGTTATTATAAGGTAATTTATAGTATTACTATACAGTAGTCAAAACAAATGACTATATATCCAAACAATCACTTAAATCTATAACTAGCCTACCCAGTCGGTATTTACCTGGCGAGGGGGTTTGCTGACATGAGGAAGGGTAAGTAAGAACAATGTCACATAAGACAGAGAGAGGCGAGAAAAAAGGGTGCAGTGACCCAACAACTCCAAATGGACACATGATAAATAAAAGTGTTGAGACATATATTCAATGACCTTTGTCATCAGATTTAAAAGTAGTTTAAAGTTTTTATAACTATAATAATTAATGTATTTACTAGACCTATTAATACTTATTTTATAATTCAAATTAAATGTAAATTAAAATAATTAATCAATAATTATTAATTTAATTTACTAACACATGAAAGATTAGGTTAAGGTTGATTGGGAAAGTGTTATAATAATTAATATAAACAAGTTGTCTTCTAATTTCCATGATGTCATCAATATTATGTTTAAGAGGTTTTACGTTTCTAGAATTTAATCAATATTGATCTAATTTTTTTTACATTAGTGTAGTTATTTTGGAGACTATGTTGAAATAAAACCAAATAAAAATGGATTATTAATTGTGCCACGTTAGCATACAAATATTCAGTATCCATTTTATCAAAAGTTTGATAAATAGGCCAGAAAAAAAAATGGCATACCAAAGTCACCCCATAGGATAGGGTCACTTTGATACACCACTTGGTATTGCTTAAAAACTAAAGAAACTAAGACCAAAAGCATCAATCTCCCCCCCCCATTTTAAAATCCAACTTTAAGGGTTCGGCCAGACTGACAAGCGTGCGAGCAAGCGAGCGAAAAGCGACTGGGTGCCCAAACTTGCGAGCGAGCGCGTAATTAGCAGAGGGACAGTATTCACATATACGGTTGATTCGGATCTGCAGTATGATTATGTCTTTGAATGAGTAAATAAAAAACTTTTTAATATAACTATTTTCTTGGAGACACGTTTCTTTAGTTCCTTACTACTTATTAGGTACTTATCATTCAATATATTACAAGAAATGGCCACTTCTTTCCAAAGTTTGTCTGTAAGATCCCATCTTGTGAAACTCACATAATCTTCCCTCCACAAAGCTAGTCTTGACTGAACCTCAATAATAAGGCCCTCTTTATTCACCTTCACCATGTTCACTAATCTATAAACACGCACCCTCTGAATACTTAGAAACACCTAGGACGGTATGCGAGAACGTAGTGAATGCTTAGTGGACCAGTTGTGTGATCCCGAGTACCCTATCGCTCCACCTTTTAACCTATGATGACGCAAGCAAACCCACATAGCATCCACTTCCTTCCGTGACATAATTTTGGGGGCGAAGGGGGTCAAGTAGCCAGTGACAAGACGATTTGGTAACATTGCAAATATTTTTAATGTACTGAAGTGTTTTAAAATCAGATTAGCCGCACCAGTGGTGGAATGGTGTGTTGCACTCGATAGCTTTTGACTGGGACGCAAAGGTTCGATTCTTGGCTCAGTGAACTTAAGGTGATTTTTAAAACGTATTTATTGTTGTGGTTTTTTCATAATCTCTCCAAACTAATGGTGATTCTTATTTGTAAAGGCCTACTTTGATTATAATATTGAAGTATTTTAACATATCGGGTTTACATACAAATATTATATTATTTATGGTCTTACATTAAATTAGGCCATTAATAGCAAGTGTGTTAAACCTATCAGTTATAGAAAATAGTCAAATATCATGTCAAAATGAGAAGTTTTCCTAGCACTCAATGAACCAACATACAATAATATTACCTAGCGCCTGTAAACTAGATTGTACCAGGTCGTGCGCACGCGCTCTGTCACTCGCTTGCTCCAGTGTGGCCACCTCCCATTACAACCAATGTGTTCTATTTTATATTTTAGTCACTTGCGCGCTCGCTTGCTCGCACGCTCAGACTGGCCGTACCCTCATTCAACTAACCTTTGGAGTGACTTTGATCAAAGATTTATTTTGTTTGAATACAATACTATTTAAAATTTCCTGTTCATTTTAACTGCATTTCTTACAATAAAGTGGTAGTACATTTTTAATTTTTATCATCAATGTCTAGTGTAGAATACATTTATTTAATAAACTTAGGTATGTCAATGTACTGTAAACTGGGGTGAGATTGATCAAAAACTAAAAAAATACATTTTTACTTCTTAGAGGAAAATAAATTTGTTCATGGGAATTTTGCAAGCACTAATGGCAACCCTGATGTTTAATCTAACATAGTACTAAGATATAGTGTGATTGTAGCTTAAAGTTTATTTTGAAATAAATTTGGAAGTTAAGATATAAAATACTAGTATTTTCAGCTTGATAAACTTTCAGGGCTATGTAATACAGGTAATGATTGGGAATTAATTCCAAGTATGTTTCATTAACAATAATATTTCTGGAATAAAAATTTGCCTGTATCCCAAATTTATTTTAAACCATTAGGATATTGTAGCCATCTTTTAGTTAAGGGGCCTTTAATCAATTTTCGGGGTGACTGTGATCATATTTTTCTTTTGTAAGGTGTTAAAGTACTTAGTTTTATTATATTAAAAACACACTAAATTTTGTTCCAACAATACCTAAAATTTCAAATGTTGTTTCAACAATGCCTAACTTCAACACATCACTTTGTATGTACAAGGACATAGCTACTATTCTGGTTGCAACCTATAAAAAGATGTGACGAGACTACAAAAAGAAAGCAAGTTCTCGTTCATATGCTAATTACATTATTGAAAATGTTGAAAAAGCACTCAAAGATATTGTTGAAGGAAAAATGTCCATTAGAGAAGCTTCATGAAAATATAAAATAGCATAAGGTACTTTGAATAATAGGTATCATGAGAAGCACATTAAAACAACTGGAGGACAGCCTGTGTTTACAGAAGCTGAAGAGAAAGTTCTCGTTGAGGCATTGTTGAAATGTTCAGACTGGGGTTTTCTCCTCACAACAATATACATACAAATGTTTGTAAAAAACTATTTGGATCAACATGGCAGAGTGGTGTATGGATTCAAGAACAATTGTCCTGGCCCTGACTGAGTTTACAGCATGTTAAAAATAAACAAAATGTTATTAGTAAAAGGCTTGCATCAAACATTAATAAAGCCAGAGCTGGTGTCAGTTACGATACTACCAACAACTATTTCGACAACCTTGAAGAAAATGTTGACAATATACCAAGTGTCATATATTCAATTATGACGAAACTAACATTGCTGATGATCCTGGTAAAAAAAAATGTATCACCGAGGGGTTAAATACCCAGAAAAATCATCAACCATACAAATTCTGCAACAACAGTCATGATGTGTGGATCTGTGTCTGGTTTCCTCCTTCCACCATATAGTATTTATCGAAGTTAACATATGTGGAATACATGTTGTGAAAATGGGCCCCATAGGCAGAACCATGCTGTTCTAAGGGTGACAGGTACAAACACACTTCTCATGGCTGGATTGATGCACAAACCTGCAATGATTGGTTCACAACTGTTTTTATTCCTCATGCACCAAGACTTGAAGGTCGCAAAATATTAATTGGTGATAATCTGGCTTCACACTTCAACATTGAAGTAATCAATTTGTGTCAACAATACAATATTTCATTCACATGTCTACCAACTCACTCTACTCATTTAACCCAATGCCTTGATGTGACCTTTTTTTAGATCTTTCAAGATGGCTTGGCACACTGTGCTTACTTCATGTAAAATGAAAAATATTAAGCTTTCTGCAGTTCCAAAAGAAATAATTCCTTCTCTACTGAAAGAAACCTTGAAAGAAATAGACAAAGTCTCAGTAAAAGGAATTAGAAGACAGGGAGATAAAGTGATATATCATGGTGTCGACTAAACTTGACCAATGAAATCCCCGACCTTTTCCCTGATTTCCCCTGATCATTTCCTAAAATTCCCGACTAAAAAAGTATGTCTCATCCTTCTACCTCGTACAGCCACAACCACCAAAAAAGAAAAGGAAGCTGGATGTAGAACCTGATAAAAGAGTAACTGGTACATCAGCAGTCACCACAGATTCTGAAACTGAAACCCCTGAAGTGACACCATATTACGAAGCTCCTACTAAAGAATGTGTACAACCAGGAAGTTATGTGTGTATGAGATTTGTATCTGGTAAACGTAAAAGTGTTATTTTTAAATATGTGTGTGTTGTGCAGTCCTTGTTGGAGGATGATGAAAAAGTGATGTGATAACCATAAGACTTTCAAAACTGTTGAAAATGATGTTTGTTCAGTTGATTTTGATATTCTAGCTGTCTTGCCTCAACCTAAAATTGAAAGTGTTGGTAACAAAATAGTACATTTTTGAGTTTGATATTGATGTAAAAGAAAATTAGAGTTGTGTTTTAAACTGTTGAAAATTTTGTGCAGACACTAGAGATAATTTTTTAGTTGTGTTATCGCATTTAACAAAATTTAAAGTGTTGGTACAACAGCACAGCTATAATTTTGAAATTGATTTTCATGTTAGGAATTAGTTATCAACCTGACTTGTTTATCTTTAATTTGAAAGTATTTTTAATGTTGTATCCTAATATAGTTTAAGTGTTTATTATTAAAGAAAATACTTGGTGATCAATAGAATAAAAACTTGTATTAAAAAAATAACAATAGGATTTTTTCCATGGATGACTTGGATCATTTCCTATACAGTGTGGAACATTTATAAAACATAGAATACGGGGTGATCAATCTAACACTGAACCATGGGTGAGATTGATCAGCTTGTTTATTTAAAAAATCAACTATTAAAGTTTATTAAAATGCCATTATAAGTGGTGTAAACTAAACTACAAGCCTGATTACATATAACAGTGAAATTTAAATTTAAAAATATTTAGCATATTTAAACTAAGAGTTTTTTTAAATTTATCAAACTCATCCCAGTTTAGTAGTCCAATCAACGAAGACCAAAAAAGGTTGAATAGGGGAAATAATTCGTGTAGTCACAAATTTTTGTACAGTGGTAGGCAGGAGTACCATGAACAACATACTAAAAATCCTGACTGGTGGGGGGTGAGCGGGGGTGGGGGGGGGGAGCATTTAAAGGTCATTCTTTCATGTTATTCTCGTATAACTCAAAAACCGTGACCTCTAACGAAAAGGTGTTCATATACAAAATTAAACTACATTCCCTACAAAAAAGATACTATTCATTTTTTCTCTAGGATGAATTGTTTATGATATGCAGGGGATGAAATAATCTCGGATTATTAAAAATAGTGTTTTAATGGTATAAAATTAATGTTTAATGTTATATTAAGTGGGTTCAGACCGAATATTAAATGTCTGTACAACAGGCCTATCGCTGGTTTGTGGGTGCAATATTTTAACATGGTTTCATTGATGAAGAAGTTCATAGATTCTGAGCGCCGTGGTGATTGGAATGGCCACTCGGTTTGTGTTCAGAAAATGATACCAATCTTCCATGCAAGTGGTCATTTTCAATATGAAAAATGTGCTCATCTTTACGTTCAAGACATGCTATCATTGAAAACTAGCCACCCACATGTATTCAAGGATTTTGCAGATAAGGGTTATTTCACCATAAATCGAACTGCTTCACGTTGGGCAGGGATTTGGTTAGACATGACCATAGAGCAGCCTCTAATGCACCCCATGAAAAGTTCAGGTGGCCTGACGCGAGGAAGAGGAATAACTGATTTTGTTCTAACGAAGTGGGTTGGTGGGTCCCCTGGAGCAACCGCCATCTGCTCGTCAAAAGAGGAGTTTACTGGAGTGATATTTTCAAGTGGGGAGCAGCATGTTGATTCCCGGGTATCACGGCAAAATAGGGATGGGCAAGACCGGGCAAAGATTTATGAGTGATTCAATGACCATCCTCCTTTTCCGAAAATAAACTCACTTATGTCTCTGTCAATAGGAATAATCGGAAACTCAAAAATAAATAGTCACCGAGCCCTAGAAATTGGTACCGCAATCATGTCAAGTTTTGTTGGTTTCAATTTTGGTGACATAAAACAGTCCAAGAAGAATGTGGTGTTGTCATTGGCTAGTATGAGCAATGCCGTAAAAGTGAACAGTGAAACCGTGACTGTACACTTTGACCATTTTCCAAAGAACTGCCATTGCAAAAAAAGAGTGATGAAGATGTTGCACAGCTTATGGAATATGAATTATCTCCAGTCCCGTTGGCTCTCTTTAATGAAGGGGTAATGAGGAAAGGAAAGAAGTCTTCTTTCTACGATGCTTTTCCCAAGGATAATTATTAAACTCATGATCTACGAACGAGCACCATTGGATTAGATGGAGGCTTCCTCCTTCACCGCGTGAAATGGAATATGGGTACCAAGATTTCTGTATTTTGCAATCAATACATAGCCCATGTACTCTTCAACATTACGGTCAAAACTGTACTGTGGTTTTCGATGGTTATGGCGACGTCAACAGTACAAAACGAGCAGAGCAGAAGAGAGGGGACCTCACAAAAACTTCAGTTGACAATTTTAATGAAAGCATGAATGTCACTGTTCAACAGGAGCATTTTCTCGCAAAAGAGAATAACAAAACCAGGCTTATTCAACTCTTCAGTGACAAAATGGCAGCGAGGGGAATAGAAACAGTAGTTGCTACAGGGGATGCTGATGACACTATGTGAGATGTGGGTTAGAGAAAGCTGCCCTACATCCCACTGTCACAATAATAGGGGAAGATGTCGACTTGATTGTTTTACTCATTGCTTTTGCACGACCAAGGAGTAACATATACTTCATGAAGCCGGGCAGGGGCAAGGTGGAATCAAAATTGTTTTCAACAAACAAACTCCAACAACTTCCTTTTTGCTGAAACCATCCTCCTTCTCCATGCCTTTAGTGGGTGTGACCCCACCTCCGCCATTTAAAACAAGAGTAAAGGAGGAATGGTTAAGAAGTTCAGCAAGATTCCTAGGCAAATGAAGACAATATCAGACATTTTTACTAACCCCTCGACACCAGCAGACAAGGTCGCACAGGCTGGTGAGAAGATGTTTTTAGAAATGTACCAAGCGAATTCAGATCAGCAAGACTCTTTTAGAGTTTATTTACAGCTAAGTTATATTAATTTTATTAACTTATTGTTTTTATTTGATGATTTTTACAACACTATTTGTTGTTACTTACAGCGGTTTTGTTACTTATTTACAGATACAGCAATGGCTCAACAACCCGCTACCCCCAAATGAGTGGGGATGAAACCGAGAGGAGGATGGATCGCTCACCCCTGTAACAACCAAAGACCCAGTAGCACCTAAAGTGATACTGAACAACATCTTTTGCCAATATTCTACTAGGTGTGGGGGACGATGTCAATGCTGAAAAGCCGGCATTCCATGCTCCATGGTGTGCACGTGCCAAGGTGCATGTACGAATGGTGCACCGTTACTCGATCTTCAAGATGATGATGATGATAATGATGATGATTCAATTGTTGATTGTTGAGATTTACACATTCAAGATAAGAGGTTTGTTGTTAATAAGTAATGTAGTTGTTTTGTTCTGAGTTCATTTAACATTAAACATTAATTTTATACCATTAAAACACTATTTTTGATAATCCGCGATCTTTCCATCCTTTACATATGATAAACAATTCATCCAAGAGAAAAAATGAATAAGATCTTTTTTGTGGAGAATTTAATGTAGTTTAATTTTGTACATTAACACTTTTTCGTTAGAGGCCATGGTTTTCGAGTTATACGAGAATAACGTGGAAGAATGACCTTTAAATGCTCACCCCAATGGTCAGGATTTTTAGTATGTTGTTCATGGTACTCCCGCCTACCACTGTACAAAAATTTGCGACTACACAAATTATTTCCCCTATTTTTACTATGTTGACTGGACTATAAGGTTGCTTGAAAAGGTTTTAAAAACAATACTGTTCCCATACTAAGGATGTAATATTTACCATGGAGCATTAGCTAACATTCTTTTACATTAACTTCCCCTTCAAAACAATAGCAAAACCGATCCCCAGATTTTTCCAAGGCCGGTTCAAGTAAAATTGCCAAATATCACTGATGTCAACATTGAAGACATCTTTTTCACACATTTAAAAACTGTTTTTGTATTGTCAATAGATTTCATTCCCATTATTTTAAATTCTTTGTCACCAATTTTATCATGAATAATGGCAGCATAATGAAAATTTAAAGACCTGCGTTTCTCAGATAAAAATGTAATAGGCACAAAATTTCAAATATTAATTTTTTCAAGAGTAGGCTGCAGAAATTCGACTTGTAGGTTACCTCCTCAACTGAATTCATTAAATTATCTTCTGGTTCAGAGTTGTTGGATGATATTGTAGAATGTACATCTGTATCCCTGTCACTTTCTTCATTTCTGTGAGCAGCTGTAATCTTACCAGGAACAACCACCATCTTCCTCCTTTTCTTTCGGTTTCCTTTCCGATCACCATATCTTGTACTCTTTTAAATATTGTACCAACCTATAATTTATTATTGCATTGTCACAAGCGTTGCCAGTAACTTATCTGGACCAGTAGCCCTAAATCCACTAAGCAAGTCCTTCTGTATAGCATTATCTTGTCCATCCATTTTCTTTAGTGTAGAAACCAGAAGAGGGGAAATGATGTGGTAATAAATATTCCCCAGCTATCACACTTAGTTCATAAACTATCTTTAAATACAAGGATAGACAAAATAATATAGGCCTAAGAGATTTATAGTTTCAATTTAATTTAATCTAATTATGATTTCTTAATTCAGGGTGTTAAAGTCCCCCCATGCTAATAACATAACATTCTATTGAAACTAATTGAACAAGTAAATTATATTTTGAGCCAAGGCAGTCACAGATAACCACTATTCCATTATATAATTCAGAGATACTATTAATACTTATACTTAAGTGTGCACATTCAAGGCTACACTTTTTCACTAACTTTCTGAGAAGATATTAAACTTTGATCTACACAAGAATGAATCCTTTCTCCAAATTACGGTTTATTCTCATGTAAACAAACATATATCAGAATGACCCTCTGCAAAAAATTATTAAAAATTCCTACAAGTTATTGAATGAATTATCAAAATAAAAGACAAAGCAAGGGGTATCAAAGTCATCCCACAAAATCAGTCACCCCACTTTACAATACTTGTAAGAAGTAAATTAATCACATTATACTCCTAAAATAAGTCAAACCACTTTAGTTTAGGTCTGTGTTAAGTCACGATGGGGTATATCATCAAAATCCACAAAAGATTTTACTTATCGTGAGAAATAATTTACTATCGCGAAAAATATTTTCTTTAAAAAAACAATTGAGTGTATAAAGACCCATGGTGTAAGTATAATCATAGTTCAGAAATGCTATTTTTCAATTTAATCACATGTAAAGGCCTCCTTACACGCACAATATTACATATTGTGCAATAATATTGAGCATGTAAGGGTCATATTGAAGGTTTACGCAATAGGGTCCCAGTACTAGTAGTGGACACTGTTAGTAAATTTTGCACTCATTTTATTGACTTAGAATATAGTAGTTAATATTTGTAATTGAAATTTCTTTAAATAGTTCCAAAAAAATATCAGCTTTCAAACTGCTATAACAACTTTGTTAAAGAATGAAACACAAAATTCAAGATAAATAAAAAAAAATCATTTTGGCTTTATTTAGTAGTGGACATGGTAATTCTTATAGGTGACACCCAGTATTGGACACCTTAAACTAAAATAGCATACATATGAAAATAATTGAAAATAAAAACTTGTAATACCAAATTTTTAATATTATTATTATTATCACCGCGTCTTACTACCTGTTCGGGTTATACGCATTTACGCTAATGTGTAATGGTAGGGTGATTGTGAGATGAAATGGAGGACCTAAAGTTTAACGTGGAATCCGAACCACGGTGGAGACCTGGCATTCCTCACATTCACAAGATGTCTTGTCAGAGGTGAAGGAAGGGTTAAGTTTATAATAGATTAAATAAATAAATCTTTAAGAGTAAAAACAAAAGTTTTGGTTGTCAAAATTGTTTATCTAGTAAACATTGAGTCCTAATTAGAAATAAGTCAAGACCTATCAAAATTCAGTAAACATTATGAACTTAATTTTAAGTGTTTCTGTTATATGTTTATTGTGGTACATGTAAAACCATGTTAATGATTTTATTCATCATCGAAATCAATGTCATCAACAGAATCTCTAAGTTTTCCACACTCACGACAGTAAAATGTAACATCTTCATCATCTTCACTTTCATCTAAACCAAATGCATTAATATGTGATTTGGGCACAGATTTAAAGTGATAAATATCATTACATTTATCATATACAACACACTTCTGGTGAATTTCTTTTTCTCATTAAAGCTGCGTTTACACTTTTTACAGATCCAATCTTCTTCCATTTTGGTTTTTTTTGGGAACAACAGATCTATTTGCCTTAGTTTTTTCTCCCATTTCAACATCTTGGAAATACTGTTTCCGTTTTCCTGATGACACAACAGCAGGAAATACCAATCGTTGTCATTTTTCTTTTTTTCTGGAGTCTTCGGCCAAAACAAACACCTCTTGAATGGACTTAGAAGCTTCCCTTATTTATGTGGGGGATAAAATCTGGTTGAAGAAGCACTCGAGGGGTTAGAAGAAACATTGATCAGGATAATCACATTCTGTAGATTTGTTTTCTGATCTTGGTGTATGACTGAACATCCTGGCAAGGAAGGAGAAGGTGAAGGATTTGAGACAGGTGAAGATGTGTCACAAAGCATGGTAGTCATAGGACTATTGGATGGAGGTGTTAGAATTGTTTTTGGCGATATAGCTCTAGGTTCATCAATGTCAGTGTTTGTTTTGTATATCTTGAAAGCTCTCCAGACATAAAACAATTCCTTGGCGGTTTCTGCCTCATTCCAATCCAAACCATCCTCTACACTTCTGAAATTTGTAAGGTCAACATCAATCTTTGCTTCCAAAATATGTAGAAAATCATAATTCTTGCTCACAAATTCCCCTTTTTTCTCATTGTAAGATTGATGACTTCTCTATTTTTGACACACTTTTCATAATTAACACTCTCACTGCCAAATGGAAAAAGACCAGTAGATCGAAACCCATTCACTATAACAGTCAATGTGGCTTTAGCATTGAAAACTTCAGATAGAATTGGGGTAAATGTTTTTCTGGTTACATCATTTGGAAAGTTATCAAATTTCCACTTGCGTACTGCCTCTTACCATCCATCCTTAGAAGGTTTAAAAACACTCACATCTGCCGGCTGGAGCATGTGTGTACTGTTTGGTTGCAGTTAAATGAGTACAATGTGTTTATCACTACAAAATTCACTCACTTGAGGTGAAAGGTGAGAGCGATGGCCGTCAACAAATAGAACTACAAGTCTTTGAATATTCTGTCTATCAAGATAATTCACAAAATGATTAGATAAATAATTAAAAAAACTCGCTATTTATCCACCCTGAGACAGATAAACCAATTACCCAATCATTTGGTACACTCTGCCACTTCTCGTGGTAAGCGTTTGTATGAATAAATTAGCATTGGTGGCACTCTTTCTCCATTTGCTGAGAAACACCCCATTTCAATCAACTGCTCTTTTTCATTGTTAGGGACTGTACATTATAGGGCTCCTCTTTTGCGAGGGCCTAAGACTTTCGCAGTCTTTGGGCCCAGCGTGAAGCCAGATTCATCCGCATTAAATATGCGCTCTGGATGATTTAAAATGTATCTTGTGCCATCTTTAGTCATTATTTGGTCTTCTACTTTAAACAATTTCGGAATTCCTTCTTTCCTTACTGAAGCCTGAGCAAGTGTGAGGCTTTCTGGGTGTTTCTCTGATACTTTTAAGTGTCTTTTTAAGAAAGACTTGAACCGTGTTTGTCCAGGCAAATTGTCTTTAAATGGATTTTTACGTTTGTTTTCATCAAGAGCCATTTTTACAGCATTTAATAACATTTACAGAGTGATAGGAAATTCTTTATGTGCAAGGCCAAGGACCCCATTTTCTAGTATATCCTCTTCTACAGTAGTTAAAACCGGTGAAGGTCCCATCTTTCGACACTATGGCACAGTGCCTTGAAGTTTTCTTATTAATGTGGAACGAGGTATTTCATAGGTGATAGCTGCATTTTTTTTACTCATTCCAGTTCTCACTTCAATGATTGCATTCTGCATAGCCTCTTCAGGATAATTAAATAATGCCCTATTGTATGTGGGTTTTTTTGCATGTTCTCTCTCTTCTTGATCCCAGAAATGTTTGTAAAATATGAAAAAATACTTTATCAATATTTAGAGGCCTGGTTTATGAAAGTTTATGAGTAAGAATATTGACATTTTAAGAGGCTAATAGTTAAAAATACCAAAATGTTTACATTTTCTGTAAGCCCTAAACCTTAACACTTACTACAACTGTTGTTTACAACCTTTATTAAATTAAAACTTCTATAGTGACAACTGAGCGGATTTAAAAATCAATAATAATAGTCACAGTGTGTCTATTATTGAAACTAAGAGTTATATGGTGGACACTCAAGGATGTCCATTAATAACATGATGAATTATGTGGTGGACACCTTGGTGATCATTATATATATTTTCACAACTTACAATGTTGGTAGTGGACACCACATTAATTACTGTTTATATAAGTTCAAATGTCTACTATGTTAGTTTAAACTCAAATATAACCATTAAGTTTACCTTTAAGCACTTAAAATAGCTAATTTGAGCACTTTTGACATGAATGATGAAAGATAATTAATTTTTGGCCCTTATCTTCTTAGAGAAGAAAATCTACATGAGACACACAAGCAACCAATAAATTCCACTTCTTCTTGATACAAATGTGTGTGTGTGTCAACTAATGACAGATCAGCTTAAAAAAAATAACTTCGGAAAACTATCAAGAGTGAAAAATATAAAATGGGCCTGTTGGTTGACTGTAAAATTACTAAAATGTGAGTTGTGTGTCTACTACTAGAGGAGTGTCCACCACTGGCCTTGGGTCCCTATATCGAGGAATATTAAAAAAATGTAATATTTATTGAAGCTTCAATATTATTGCACCGTGTAAGGCTGTTACTGCGCAATATATCCCAGTCTGTTTACAATCATCCTTTAGTGGGTGTTTTTTCTAACCTAAAATACTGGCAATGTCTGTTTCAGAGATAAAAGGAACAAATAAAGAAGAAGAAGAGAAATTAGTTTATTTATAAGGTTTAGGCCTATATGTAATAATACATAAATAATGCCAGATATATGTGTATGTATTGTGATCATTTCATTTTTCAGTCTTATAAGTCACTACTAGCTATGTGGAAAGTAAAATAAGAGGAATATATGAACCATAAGAAAAATTGCTAATTCGCACTTATTCGCGATAAACTCGGAACAAGTTATCGATGCAGACTGAACAAGTGCACAATAATATTAAACGTCTAAGGTCGATTCATTTTTACGCAATATATTGACAAAACACTATATTGCTTCAATACTAGTGAGCCTGTAAAGAGGCCTTAAAGTAGTGTTTTTGTTGAAAAAACACGAGCTTTTTATCCACGTGAAAAATGATTGACTTTGAACTATTCATAAAAGGCTAAGATTATTCACATTTATAATTAACAAATTATTATTATTAGTATTTAATTAAGCACAACAAATTGTTATAGTTTAATATTAATCCCATTAACTTAGGTAAAATGAACATTCTGAACAAGATAATATTAAAAATACTTATCAAGCAGGTAGTAGGCATCCAATAATCATATTATTGATACCAATAAATACATCATATTAGCAAGCAGTTAAACACATTCTACAAGGGTAAATCTATTCCACTATAGAAACAAAATTGTTTTAAAGATAAGACGTACATGTTAAATGTGAGATAATGGAGTCTTCCATTATATATACCAGAAATGTCACTTGTCAACGTCAACAGATCAATGAAAATAAAGAGGTTCGTTCCTTATATTCAGTCTTGCCACTGAACTGAGTGAATCGTCATCACTGTAAAAAAAAAAGTACTTCTCAAACAAATTCATTTGTAGAGTGTTGTATCTGCAGAGGTAGTTTACAGGAGTGAATGTGACGTGCGTTTGTTAGTGTTTTGGCATAAGGCTTAGTTTATATTCAGGCATAGCTATTAGTAAATATTGTGTAGTGTAGAACGTACTGTACACAATTAGTAAGTAATGAATGGTGCTAAAGGAATCCAATAGGTCAATGTGAAAACAACAACATCTAGCCACGTCTTACATGGCCTACCACTTCGTAGTTCGTTTTGAAACACACAAACTACCTTCATAAATATTTTCTTCGTCACTTGATCGATACTCATACTCTCAATATACGAACTGGATTCCACTCATCGATATAAAAGGCCTTAGACTTTTTTTTTTTAGCAATTTGATTAATAGGATACGCAATTTTTCTTCATTAATTACTATTTTGTTAGAACTAATACTGTATACATATTATATCATTACTCTTTTTGATTATTTGTAATTTTTGGAAGGTGGATTTAAATCCAAGTGGGGACAGTGACATCAATAGCTGCTTTGGGGAGACAATATGAAAATAGATCAAACAATCAGTAAGGCCTAGAAGACTCAGAAGAAGAAATAGAAAATAAGAATCAGGACAATATGGAGTCAGTTACAGACGTAGAGGGATAACATAAATCAGAAAAGGATATGCAAAGAAATTTAATTATCGTCGAAAGTGTTGTTAGTAGATGAGGAAGGGCGGAAGATGATAAGGGAGCAAACTATGGTGAAATCCACAAGAATCTTGTATTAGTATATGAGTTGTTGTTACAGGAAATAACAGTGACTAATAATAAGATTGAAAAAACTAGACAGCTGAGGAAATAGTAGTGACTAATAATTAAATTGAAAAAACTAGTCAAGAAACTAATGAGAGAATAAACGCAAAGCTCTAAAAAATCAATAATGAACCAAGTGCTAAAATTGAACAAAGTAAGGAGGCATCTGAGCGGAGATTTGATTACTTAGAGCAGAAATTTGACCTACTAGAAATGGTTGATCCAAATTTGGCAGTACTTTTAAATTAAGTTGATAAAAAAGTAATTGAAGGAGAAAAGGTAAGAAAAAGTTTAAACAGAAAAACAAGAAAACTTAGAAAAGGGACAATTTAAATTAATGGAAAAAATTACAACTAATAAAAGTAAAATATAAACAGATGAAGAAGAATCAAATAAAGGATTAAAGGGAGAAGAAATTAAGGTAGGGAATCTTGACCTTCGGATAGAACACACTAAGGCAAACGTTAATGTAGTGCGAGACAACTTTGAAAAAGAAATAAAGTAAAATTAGAATTTGATTCACAAGTTGCAAATAAAACTTTAATTACAAGACAAATTGATAGGATAATCATCAAGGCGGTAGGGAAATTAAATAAAAGACTAGCAGATTTTGTAACAGAAAATTAAGTAATAATTATAGGGGAAGTTGGTAACTTACACAATACTACCAGCCTATTCATAAAAAAAAGACTAGGTGAGAAGCATAAAAGCTCAGCGAATAAACAGTTCAGAACTAGCGTTAAAACCGAACAGAATATCTCAAATAGAAAATTATAGATGATGACGCAGATTACACAAAAGACCCAAAGAATCTGAGTAATTATTGTAGTCAATCCATTGAAGAAACCTATTAACAAATTTTTTTTTAAATTTAAGAATTTAAAAAAATATCTAATCCGAGATCAAACCAGAGACTACGATCCAATCCGAGATCAAATCATAGAGAACGATCCTATCCAAGATCGAACCAGAGACTAGTTATTTGATCTTAAAACTAAAAAGAAATGTTAAGGGTTGTTTTAAATACATACGAGCAAAAGTCTACAATTCAGGAAGTGATAAAAAGTATTTTAGATTTCATATTATTTAAATATAGAATTAACAATAATTTTAATTAAAATCTTCGAAAGTGAAAATTAAATACAACTTTAGTAACTTTAATTAGCGGTGACCTGGTGGTCTAGGGGGTAAGGTGTCAGACCTCTATGCTGGCAGCCGGGGTTCAATCCTCGGTCCCGGCAAAGATTTATCTGATTACCAAACCCTTCCTTCACCTCTCACAAGACATCTTGTGAATGTGGGGAATGCCAGGCCTCCACCGTGGTTCGGATTCCACGTTAAACTGTAGGTCCTCCATTTCATCTCACAATCACCCTAGCATTACACATTAGCGTAAGTGCGTATAGCCCGAACGAGTAGTAAGACGCGGTGCTAATAATAATAATAATAATAATAATAATAATAATAATAATAAGCTTTAATTAATGTAATATTCAATCTAACTTTAGTAATGGTATTTGTTTAAAATATAAATTATGAGTAGACAATCAAAAGGACAAATTCAGTGAATAATAATATTATTTAGCACCGCGTCTTACTACCCGTTCGGGTTATACGCTTTTAGTACTAATTAATCTAATGGATTAGGAATTGGAAAGGTTGTATTCGAGGAAGTGAACCCGCATTTGCGTGGAGGGAGAGTGTAAAACCATTTAGGACCCCCCCCTCCCCCAAGTTTACCCGACCGAGATTCGAACCTCGATCTCCCCATCCTCAGCAGTCGAGCTCTACACGACAAGCGCGTTAGCCAACTACGCCACCGAGAGCGGGTAAATTCAGTGAAGTAGAACTAATAATTATTTTATAAAGAAGGAAATGCGTGTTTTCTAAGACGCACAAAGGGAGTGTTATGGATCCCTTACGTTTTCACTCTAAGTTTTCAAATTTATTGTTTAAAGAGAATAGGGTGACTCAAGGACATTTACTCCGAAAGATGACGAAATAATTAAATATAAGAGTATTTTAAGTAAGAGTCGAACCCGGTATAACAACTACAAAAATTTTAAGCTTAAAAATCTAAATTTAGAACAACATACAGTGAAACCTGTTTAACTGGGAACTCAAGGGACCTAACATTTTTATTTATCACTCATAGAGGTTTTTCATATATCCAGTTTCCCAAATAAGCAGGTTGAAATGTATATTTATCATATAAAGAGGTGGAAATGTTTATACTTATGTACATACAAATGTAAAAGAAATGTATATTTCATGTTGCACAATTTTTATTAAAAAAATTATGGCTTAATAACATCAGTGATATTAGTTTGTATTAGATTGTTAGTCACTTTAAGGTGTTTCTCCATAGTATAAATTTGATCAAATATGTCAAGACTATTAATATTTAACATCTCAAAATATTTATGTATGGTTTCTAAGGCTTTTTCTGTGTCACACTTTGATACTCTCTCTAAAGGCTCTTCACAAGTTTCACAACCCTCTTCTTCTTCTATCTCCAAGAACTCAAATAATGTCATCGTCAGTGAGCTTTTCCGATACTAGTACATCATCATCACTAAGCAGCTGTTTTTTACTACATAAGGTAAACAAAAGTGAAAGGGTTGGTTGACCTTGGGAGATGAGCTAGGAGAAGGCGACTCATGTTTATTTAACAAAAAAAACTGNTGTCACACTTTGATACTCTCTCTAAAGGCTCTTCACAAGTTTCACAACCCTCTTCTTCTTCTATCTCCAAGAACTCAAATAATGTCATCGTCAGTGAGCTTTTCCGATACTAGTACATCATCATCACTAAGCAGCTGTTTTTTACTACATAAGGTAAACAAAAGTGAAAGGGTTGGTTGACCTTGGGAGATGAGCTAGGAGAAGGCGACTCATGTTTATTTAACAAAAAAAACTGAACATCACAAAAATAAATATTAATAGAAGTAACAATATAAATGTTGGTTGAATAAGTAATTATGTTATATGCCTTGCTCAATGGCAAATAATTAATGGTTATTTTATGACAAGAGTAAATGGTGTCACAGTAATGATTAAAGTTAATCAAATCAATGAAATTCAATTAAATTGTAAGAAAATGTGACCCCATTTTTCAGATTAATTTAATGTAGTGATTAAGAATATATATGGTAATTTTATATTAACCTCTTCAGACCTGAGTTATAAAAAATGTTTTAAAATTTTTCTCTTGTTATTTTAGTCACTAAATAGACAAGTAAAAAATATATATATTATTAATTTTTTCTTTTTACCAATTTTTTGAAATAAAACGGTCCTCATTTGTGAACCCCAGGTTTAAACTACTATATTATATTGAAACAGTGTTTTGCAAAATTTTATTTATTTTCTACCCAACATTCATACTTTTGATATATTTGAAAAATAATTAATCACTGTATCAGTAAAACCAAATTATCCTATTAAAAAAGTGCATAAATAATTTATGATTTTTATTAACAATTCTTTATTCATGGCACTTGATTTTATTTAGTATGATATGCTTGAAAGCAATTATTTTTTAAAATACATAAAAAAATACCACATTTGATGCACACTATACGAGATTTTGATTTACAAACAGGATTTCTACATTTTGAAGCATTTTTAGAATCTCTGTAGTCTGGTAGATGTCCTACATTATCAAACCGTACTTCTGAGATTGGTTGTGGTATTACTTTTCTTGGCTTTTTATTCTTAGCCACACCTTCCTCTTCAGAGTCAGAAGTTATTGTTGATCTACGTGGGCGTCCTCTTGCATGGATATCAGGCTTTGATTTTTTGTATTTAATCATAGCTTTTCCAACATGCATTTTGTAGTCTAGTAAGGACAAACGTAGTTTTTTAGGTTCTTTGTTTACTGAACACCAGCGTTGATGCATTATCCAGCAGTTAACAATCACCAGGTCGACAAAGTGGATGAACATTCGCACTGTCCACTTTCTTGTGCGAATGCTACATCTATAATAGGCCATGAAACGATCACATAGATCCACACCTCCCATTTTTTCATTGTAAATTTTTACAATCAAAGGTTGGGGTACATCATTTTTTTTTCCTCTTTGGACCAACGTTTGCAAGTTGAGACTGGATCACTTCCTACACAAGATGAAAGAAACAAAACACTCTTATTATCCTTCCACTTAACTAAACATGCCTTTTCATCTTCCCTCACTTTCTCATCCCATTCACCCCTTTTAAGTTCTTTGTCACTTTTAAGTTTATTTAGCACTGGTCCATCCCTGTTTTTCATTACAGTTCCAATTTGATTAGTATTTCTTGCCAGAAGACATTCCAATGATTTCAAACTAGTGAAAAATCTATCGGTGTACACACAATGATTATTGTTTTGGGGTACTGTTTCAGTTAAGATCTTTACAACAGTAGATGCCAAACCTAGCTCTTTGAGATTATTATCTAACACAGTGTCTTTGCCAGTGTAAAAATGAAAATCAAGAACTAACCCAACAAGAGCTGCTAAAAAAAACATTTAAGTCCAAGTGGATTAGGTTTTAATGAAACAAACTGGCGAAAACTACACCTTCCAGAAAATGGGACCATTAGTTCATCCAAAGATAAATGAGATGACCGTGGCAAAGTTAAACATTTTTGCTTGACCAAATCAATAAATGGTCTGACTTTCCACAAGCTATCATTTTCATCATGGCTAACTTGGTTGTCAACAAAATGTAAATAGTTTCGTAGTTCGAAAAATCAATCCCTTGTCATACAGTTAGAAATCAATGGTACTGTTAACCTCTCCTGGTCGATGTATAACAATTTTGGAAGTGTGTTGGGAAAACCAGACAAGAAGTTTAACAATAATTAACATATTTAGTTTTATTTAAGACAAAATTAGAAAGAAAATACATAATTAAAGCAAAATATAACAATAAGGCGTGAGGCGCTTCTCCACACAGGTTTAAATGATTCTATAGCAATAAAGGAATAAACTAGCCTTTCAAAATCTGAAAATAAAAAGAGAACTTATGGTTTTATTCTGGTTGTACATCTATGGTTCTTTCTGTGGTTATAGCTTTAAGCGCAAGCAACGATACAACTGTGCAATTCTTAGTATGCATCTAAATTTAGGCTATAAAAGACAAACATCAACGCGCTTCCAGATCAAAACAAAACAACATAACGTTGAACCAAAACTATAAACAGAACAAGGCGTAAGGCCGAGTCTCTTCTCTAACACCTAAAGTGCCCCGTGCTCCCAGATTAAATAGAGAACTAAACAATTCCATAAACATTCAAAATGCAAACAAGAAGGGGACAGGCGGTATGCCCGACACGCCGAGTACGCCAAAGCGTCTCCAAAGAGCTGTATATTAAATTAAATACACGTAAAGTACGCATAACAAACCCAAACAGTACTATTGTGATGAACTAAGTCTCGTACAAAGATAGAAAGAATCCTAACTTCCACTAAATACTAGTCCTGAAAAATAATTTAGACAAGATGTCCCCCATTACACCGAAAATGCAATTTAGAGTATAAAATAAATTACGGCCCTAAGTCGCCGTCCCCACCAAGCTCAGTCGGTGGTATAATAAGCGACTATTCAAAACGCGAACACTATATATACATTATTGTATCCACAGAGAGACGGGGCAAGGGAAGGAGGGGGTAAGACGATAGAACAAATATGACAGAAAATAAATGCGTCTGGCACCACCTAGAACAATCTAGTTCATCCTACTAGCGGAAGTTATAGCTTCATCTGGCCGCGTGGAACCATCATCGTTTCCGGCTGGCCGCGGATCGAGTCCTGAGCAGTTGGCAGGTCGGCTGCGCGCAGTTAGTTGTTTCTGTAGGAGAGTGGAGGTCAGAGATTGTGTGTTCGTGTTGTTGATCATCATGGGTGTCGGTGAGTGTTGGCCCATTTGTACGACGTTAACTTTTAACTCGTTACAGTACTTCAGTATTGCGTTGCCAGTACATTCTAGCTTGAGGATACCCAGACACCTCATCACTACACGTATTCCAGCTAAATGTATGAGTTCCTCAGCAGTTGTATTGACAGATTTTAGATCTCAAGTTTGTACTGAGTAGATATATGAATTTTATGATTTAATATCCCTGAATGGTAGAGGGAGATATTCCAAAAACGATTCAAATATTTCCTTTGGTTCTTCACTATCTGATATGAGAATTTCGTCATTTGGAGGATCTTGTTGTGGCATTCTAAAAACAGTAAAGATATAGTTGTTTTATTTAATTGAATAGGCCTAGGCCTACTTAACCTAAAAGTATTGTTTAAAAAAAGTATAGAATCTCAATTAAGGCCTACTTACGTTTTCTAAAAACAGTAGGCCTAAAAATAGAGTATTACAGAGCTATTTTATTTAATTGAATAGGCCTAGGCCAACTGAACGTAATAGTAATATTTTAAAAAAAATCTCAATTGAGGCCTAATTACGTTTTAGTTTTCCATTTCATTTCCCTCGTAGATATTATTCGACCTACAATTAGCACAGGTTCATCATGGACTTCAATATTTTCCATTGATGGAGAGGTATGCCCTACTTGTTGAGTTTGTTAATCAGTTTCACTATTCTCATCATAACTATCTTCACAGATTGATTCGTTTTCTTGTGGATTAAAATCTTCATCTTCACGATCCAAAATATCGGCATCACTATTATTCAGGAATTCTAATATATCAGCGTCTTCTAGTAAATTTTTTCTGAAACATTTGATCAAAATTATATTGTATTAAATTTTCGATTTAAAACCTCAGGTCCACAAATGTGGACAATTGATATATCACAAATGAACTAGAAATGAAATAAAAAATAACAAAAAAACATTTGTTAAAACATTCTTAATTAAGTCTGTTACTTGTTATAAAATTTCTAGGCCGATAACTTATATATACATATTTATTTAAAATTATTTAGTTAACTTACTTGCACGTGTTTTGGAGCAGGACCCCATCTTGTGTTCGAGTCATAGATATAAATTAAAACAGTAAACATTTTTCATGCCATCAGCGCTTTAGTATTAGAAACAAGAAGCTTAAAGTTCCTCAAACGTGTATCCCAGGTCATAGCTATAAAAATATCATTATTTCTGCTGCAAAAAAATTCAAGAACTGAGGTCTTCATATGTGGACCCATGGAACGAAGAGGTTAATGACGTTTAAGTGAATATATATCTACATTTATACTGTGCAGCAGTGGTGGCTCGTCACTTTAGAAGCTGGAGGGCACAGCCTGTTTAATTCATAAATTATTTCTAAATAATATATTTAAAAGAAGACACAAATTTCGGAATATGTTTTGCTAAATATTCATTTAGTTAAACACAAAAATTAACTCACCCCAAAGAACGTGGATGTGTTTTTGAAACTCTACCGCTTTGTAATGTGCATAAATATATAGGTGTGTATGTTTTCACTTTGTTTCATACAAAATTCAGGACATGGCCTACCTAATGATTTCAATTCTGTTTTTTTGACCAAGAGTTAATCTTGCAATATTCGTTGTCTTAAGTGCTTGAATTGAACTATTCATATTAAGCCTAGTTACAAAAAAATATTAAACCGTATAACTCAAATAAACATTATCCTAAAATAACACTACATAATATTATTATAAACACACACATCCTCAAGATGCAGGAGCACGCAGGATGACTGACAACACCTATTGCTGGTTCACGCTATACACATTTCACAAGCTTTCAACCTTAGGGCGCGTAAGGGAGTGAACCTTCAAAAGAAGAATAAGCAATGCTAGCTAGCCAGCTAGCTAGCTATAGTAGGATGGGGACAATGGGTCAAGGGGAGGGAAGGTTTGGTTTCAATATGCATAGCGCTGACCGTCACGCACCCGACTACATGCCATTTGAAGACAAGAGGTGAAGGGGTGGGAAGGGGTGGTTTCACAATGTCAGGCGCTGACCACCTCACGCCCAACCACATGACATTTTAAAAACATTGCCTAATATTACTTAAACCAAAAACATATTTTTCTTGAAACTATTATGGCAAGATAAAATTATCTGAGAGTGCGAATAATAACTTTAAAAGGAACTGGAGATTCGTGGGGATCGGGGGCGCGCGCCTCCGCACCTTAGGGACGAGCCGCCACTGCTGTGCAGAAGGTTTGCCGTAGTGAATTCAGCAATGAATGATTGATTGAATAATTAACACAGCCCATATAAAGATTTGAGTTTTAATCAAAATTAATGGATAATTTTATTATTTGGATTTTATTTCAACATTTCAAAATTTAATTCGAATTTAAGGTACTTTAAGGTACTTCAACTATCAAATTATATTATTGTTCAAAAATTTTCAGCTAACACAATTATTTAATATTTGAATTTATTAAATTTAACCAATATTACACATTTTAAGCTCAAATACAAGGTTAATTATAAAACCAAAACAATTTATTATGTTGTTAAAAAATGTTATATTATAAGCATTCTAAGAACAGTGTGATGAAAAGAGCAACAATAGAAAATGTTTCTGTGTAGTAAAGAAAATAATGAAAATAAGATGAAACGCTATATAAAAATTAAAACATGAAATTCTTTTTCTTCGTTCATCAAGAAGACTGAACATTGAAAATAAAAGCAATCAATTATGAAAACATATAAACAGTATATGACGAGTATTGCATTGTTATACAAGGAATTTTGAATTAATGTTTACACACAGTTGATTTTAACACTGAAGACAAGGGATTCAAGGAGCAAGGAGCTGAATCAACTTGTGCGTATAGTAATCTCATAGTAATCTCTATAGTAATCGTATAGCTTTTTGTAGTCTCTATCTCAATCCGTAGCACTAGCTCTGTCTCTCCGAGCGGTTTTATCTAATCTGTGTCATACTGTTAGATGTCCAAGAACACGAAAATATTAAAAATGATAAACCCGTTCTTAAAAAAGTACATTCTAGTTAGAAATATGAATGTTTTAATAAAACCTAAAATTATTAGTCAAAGCCATGATCATGAGCATATGTTATGAGGAAATTTCCATTAATGAATATTTTGTGAATTAAAAAGTACTTACGTATTTAAAAATGCGTCTATAAAAAATATAAAGCCAAGAACTGTCAAGAAACCACTTAATTTCAATAGTTTAAGGGTAGGTATATTTATAAGCTAAACTAGACTTGGCATAATTAGCCTTCATAGTTCCTAAAGAATTTCAGAAATTTCATATTTGTACTTTGTATTTTTGTCAAACTATTGATTAATTACTAGTTTATTTCAATGCAAATAGAATAGAACGATAGCGCCATTTCAAGGAATAATTTGACTATGCCATTGTTTACGCCACCCAAAACACACAAGTTTTATTTTCTTAATACAAGGGCATATTACAAAAAATAAGTAGAGTAATGACGGTAGTTTCACTTTGGAGTGGATTTAAATATGTTAACTTATTATTTAAAGTTACAAAATTAGATCTGATTTTAGCAATTTATTTTGTCTTTTAATCAGGATGGTGGATAGTCTGTAGACTGGTCAAGGTTCGTTCTTGCAAAAAGGTGTTGTTTCACAGATTAGTGCTTAGTCTAGCACACTGAAATTGTAACTAACGATAGCATATTTTGATAAGTTGTTCAGTGCATATAACTATAACTCAGCCATCAAAAAGTAAGTTACAAATCTTGGTAATATTCCGGTATTTATTTAGTAAAATCTACGTGCAAAAGCGGCTCATGGAACTTCTATAGTCTGAGAATATTATTCAGTTAATGTTGAAAACGTTAACTGTGATTGTGGTGTAGGTAGTCATTTCAGAGCTTAAGGAAACCTTGGACTTTAATGGTGAGGAATTACGGAAACTTCGCGTACATATTAAGAGTAAATATGTGGAAGTTAAAAAAAATTAAATAGTGATTTGGCTCTTGCAACAAATGAATTATAGAAGTAATAGCGGTGGTCTGGTCTTCGTATCTTCTGTATATCCGTGGTAAAGGGTGAAGGCACTGATTGCCAGGTACTGGAGATAATCAACAATAAGTTGGAGTTGCCACACATCAATATAAACAACATTTAACTCAGTCATCCCATTGAAATGAAGCGTGGAACCAAACCCAGACCTATTATAGTCAAGTTAGTATCTGATCGGCGACGCAGTTAAATGTTCCGAGTGGAACGTCTACCTGCCAAGACTGGAGTAACAATTCATGAGGACCTAACTGCTGTACGTTTGGGTGTGCTCCAGGCAGCGATGCAAAATATCGTATCACGAATAATTTGCGATCTGATGGACGAGTCATGGTGAAGACGAATATTGGAAGGCTTACTGCGTAGACTGTAGACATATGTTTCACTCGTATACCCTTACCTTTTGTTTCATTGAAGCCACTCATTATACATCATTACTTGACCTCATTGCTACATCCAATAATGAGAAGGTCCTAGTTTGTGGCCAAATGGTGGCACCTGTTTCTAAGCACTACTTGATATTTCTGGAATATTCCTTACATACCCCTAAATGTGTTCCTAAAATTATTACTTATCGAGACATGAAGCATATAGATACAGAATATCTGATGCTAACATTGCCTCATAGGAGTTTATAGATGCAGCTGTAAGCCTTGACGAAAAGGTTGAGTGCCTGAATCGTATAATTAAGAACCTATATGACAAATATACACCTCTAAAAACAAAACGTGTGACGCGAGCGCCCGTCCCCTGGTTGACTGACAACATTCGAAGTAAGATGGCTCAACCTGAAGCGGTGTTTAGGTCATATTGCATGCAAAACGTCTGCTAATGCTATTTCACTATTTGTGTCATTTAAAAAAATAACCAATAAATTAACGCACTAATTCTGTAAGAAAAGCTAATCTTGAATACACATCTCGTTTATTTGGAGTGGAAAATAAGATTGGTAGTTGCTAGAAAAATCTCCATTGTATGGGGATTGGTCAAAATAAAGTTACCTTTGCTACTGAGATAGGCCCAAACACATTTAATGAGCAATTTACAGCCCTCTCGCAGCAGACTAGCCCATCTCCACAACCGTTTCCTGGTGCTAATTTTCCAAACGATAATAGATTCTGTCTTTCACCAGTGACAAATCAGGACGAAATAAAATCATTACGCAGAATTAAATCCAAGTTTTAACTTCTCACTTACAAGTGGTGTCTTCCCTAATTTATGGATAGTGGCTTATGTTACACCTGTACCCAGGATTAACAACCCGACTAGTGTTAGGGACTTCCATCTTATATCTATTCTCCCTACTCTATCTAAAGTGCTCGAATATTTGGTGTACGCGCAAAACTTTGTACTTCATTGATGAGCATGCTTTGCTAAATCTAGTTTTTGTCCTAAGTATAATACTGCATCGGCTGTAACTGTAGTTGATGAAATTCGTCTCACTATGGAGGATAAGGATATTACTTTACACCCCTTACTTGACTTCTCGTAGACATTTAACTGTGTTAACCACAATATGCTACTACGTAGATTGTTTGAGATTTTCCCTGAATGCTATGCAATGGATGATTTCTTATCTGATTGATAGGCAGCAGAGTGTGAACTTTGATAAAAATTTCTCCTCGTGACTACCGGTTAGGACTAGTGCCACCAAGGTTCTATATTAGTCCCACTTTTGTTTTCATTATTTATTAATGATTTACCTGACATAATCTCGAATTGTAAGTATCACCTTTATGCGGATGATTTTCAGATTTATATCTCTTCTCACCCAATGGAAATAGAAACGGCTATACATAAATTAAATACAAATCTTAAGGCCATACATTACTGGTCTGAGCAAAATAACCTTTTATTGCATCCAAAGGAATCAAATGGTATTTTTATTGGTTCCAACATGATGTTATCTAAACTCGATTAGTCAACTCTATCTGACATTGAGCTCAACTCTGAACCCATATCCATCTAAACTACCGTACGTAATTTAGGCCTTACTCTTAATGAAAATCTGAATTGGACTGACCACGTGACTGCTATGTGTACATTTTTTGTTACAATACATACTTTAAAGAGACTCAAGCGATTCTTACCAGTAAATATCAAGGCCTTGGTGGTTCAGGAACACTCCATACTTGCGGAAGCTTGGTTGGATGAGACTTGAACAAAGGCGTGAACTACATTCGCGTTTACTGCTGTATAAAGTAATTACGACTGGCCTACCCATATTCTTGGCCTCTCGGTTTCAATTTCAACAAGTACAGGATGGTCCCTGCACTAGCTTGCTCTGTATTCCGAGATATAAAACTAATTTTTATTTAAAACCTTTCACTGTCTCATCTGGATAGACCTGGAATAAATCACCTGTAGACTTTACAGATGTGAATGGGCCATCTTATTTTAGAAACAAACTCACCAATAACTATATCTTTAGCGTATGAGATGCGGCATAATCCATGTGTGTGTGTATGTGTGTATGTGCGTGTTTGGTGTAAGAATGTTTACTAATTTTATTTTATTTATCTGTTTCCACTACTGATATAGATATACTTTTTACAAAGTTGATTACTGATTTGCTTGCTGGTATTTTACATGTTTATCTCATTGCAATATTTTATGTTTTATGTCCATGTGATGTTTTACTAAAATACTTGTATCCTGTGTTTTATTTAATGATAATGATAATAATTGATAAATGCAGTGTAATGTTAAGTTAAGGCATGGTTAAATGTAAGAGAAGTCTTATGCCTTAATTTCACCATGTAAATAAAGACAATAATAATAATAATTTATTATTATTTCAATTTCCTTTATCATAGTGATGGCCAGCAGTCGTAATACCTATAACAGGCCAGCACTGAAAAGTAAACACGTAACGCAGTATAGGCATAAACTCTATATGATAAATTATTGATAAGAGAATTCCTTAAATAACTCTCCGAGTTTAGCTTTCCTTTTATGATAGAAGTCAAATTAAACAAATCTAGAATTGGCGTTATAGATACAATGACTTATAGGGCTCACCTTATAAGGGCTATTAAGAAAAAAAAATCATTTTGGTTTACGAGAAGCCCGAGAAGGGATATTAACACTTACATGATCAAGGTTAAATTTGAAAGAAATGTTGCTATTGAAAGTTTCAAAAACAAAACGGGCATCACAATAAAGTCAACTCGAGAAGAGAGTTTGGAGCTCTAAGAGGTTTCGATTTCTGTTATAATCATAATAAATCCGGTTAGTAAAGAAACTATCTTAGCACGCAGTGACAAATTTTCTTTGAACGTTTCCAACCTAAGAGAGTCAAATAAGGTGATGGAATTCTAAGCAACACTTGCATAGTCTACTTATTATGTCTAACCAGGGCGTAGTACAGACATACAAAACAGCCAACTTTCTTAAATGATGAAGCAATGAATTTAATAAGTCCAAGTAATTTAAATAATTGGGAAATTACATGGTCAACATGATCGTGGAAGTAAAGTTTGCTATCCGGGAGAACACCAATATCATTAATATTGATGGTACGAACTATGTTATCATGGCCCAATTTATAGGTAAAAAGATAGGATTAGTTTTCCTAGTAAAATATATAAATTTGGTCTTGGTTATTAATAGATTCTCAAAAGACCATTGTAGAATATCATATATATAATTTTGTAAACCTATACAATCTGCAATTGATTTGATAATTTTAAACAATTTTACATCATCAGCAAAGAGTAAATAACGAGATGAGTTCAAATATTTACTAATGTCATCAATAAACACATTAAAGAGAAAATGACCTAAATTATAAGCCTGTGTCGTGGCAAAAGTGAGTGAGTAAGGTCAAAATTACTAAGTTTTGAGAATATAATACTATGCTGACATAAGTCAAATGCTTTTGTATGAGCGATCTGCCTCTTTAACGTAGTTAAGACTCACAAAAAAAGTAATTTGATTTCGGAGGACCAGTTTTAGGTATACTAAAACCGAGACGGGAGTTGAATGTTGATTTAGAAGCAAGATGTATTGTGTAGAGCCTACCTTTGAGGGGAGTTGACTGGAGATCTGAGAATACCTGGGAGCGATGGTCTTGATTTTCTTGATCCGAGGAAGGTCTTCTTAAGAATATTCGTTTGCGAGAGGCGTTCCCCTAAACACTCGCGTTTAGTGAGTACATATTATATTAAATAAAAACACACACAGAGAATATTATCAACTTATTATATATGAAGAGTCGCGCACTAAAATCACCTTCCACAGGGTTTGTTTACGAGTTCATATTCAAACAAAACCGATCAAGAGAGGTTCAACGAGTTGTGTTAAAGACTGGAATCCAACGACCATTGTTTGAGGAGTAGTACACAACAGGTGTGAGAGGGTTTACTTGGGAGTAGAAGGAGGGTAGAGGGGTGGCTAATTCCAAGAAATCTGCAGGCACGCTGGGTTAAGTGAGGGGGAATAGGGGTGGAAATAACCAAGTGAAACTAGCGAATCATGAAATATGCAACAGCTTTACTTTTGTCAAAATAAATAACATCAACCTGACCTTTGGCAGAGACTTGAGGGTCAACATATCCATGAAATTCTACTAGATTAGTGATAGTAGATATATTTTTTATAAAGCCATGTTGATTATCTGAAAGTTTGTTTTTAAGGTGGTGGAAAGTATGCTCATGTATGATTTTCTCGAATACTTTAGAGAAAGTGTTTCAGATCAAAATTGGTATGTAATATTACAAACATCTGTTTTTGCCCCCCCCCCTCCTTTTTTTAATAAATCGGTTGACAACAGATTGTTTCCATATAAGAGGAAAGTTTCATTTGACAGGCTAATATTAAAAATATAGGCTAACAAAGGGCTGAAAATGCTGACACAGCCTTTAACAATAAAACTTGGAATTCCATCTGTCCCGGCACATCTAGAAGAAACTATTTTTTATAGCATTAGCAACATCTAGGGGTGTAATGTGACATGGATACAAGGGCGAAATAGTTTCAATAACGGGACAGGGCAAGACAGGTAATGCTGAGTTATAAACGGAATGAAAGTAGGTCCCAAACTTATTTGCAATTAATAAAGGATCCGCTATAATTTTTCTATTAATTTCTAAACTTGACGGTTATACTTTATTCACACGATTATTTTTAACAAATTTCCAAAAATCCTTGGGTTTGCTTTTGTTACTATTTTTTATTGAGTTCATACAAACGGCTCTATCTATAGCCAAAGATGTTTGAACTAATTTACGAAAGTGTGAAACACGTGAATAGAAATCAATATTATTTATTTGTTTGAATTTTTAAAAATATGTTCCTCCTGAATAGTATTTAAGCGTCGAAGAAAACCAAATTGGACATTTGAATGAATTTTGAATAGTAATTTGAGGAATATGCATTTTTATTTTTATTTGGATTAATTTGGTGAAATTATTTGTGTTCACTAACCAGGTCATTGTAAAGATTGCCGCGTGCATGTGGTGGGGATAGCATTATTTTCAGTTGCAATGGGTACATCTAGTGTAATCAATGATTATGTATGAATTAAGTCAATATTTGCGAGTGATTGAAAGCTATGAGTTACCAGTGGATGGTGTATATTAGCAAAAACAAGGTCTAGGAGGTTAGCGTCGTTTTTTCCTTAAATTGTTCTAATCCTATTATATTAGTAGATTCAAGAAACTTTTAATTTAATGTTGAAATGAGATATATTTTGGGCATGATTATAATTCCCATATATTTTGGGGCAGTTGAAATCACCCAAGAGTAATATACAAAAGGAGTAGTGTGCCAACTCACCTTCAAGAAAAATAAAGTAATTACTAAAATTTCCATTTGTTGTTTGGGGAACAAGATATAATATGTTTTCAATTCACAGATTTTGGTTGTCAAACGTTGGGATTTCAATCCAGACACATTCCACGTTATTCTCTATATAAGATCTTCCGACCACATCAGAAATAGAGTCACTAATAGAAATAAGAACGCCGCCACTCCTTGAAACAGTAGCTTCATCATATTATATCCTATCAGACATTATATAAACATTGTAGTTAGGGGAAAAATTGATATCATTAACATACTTACTAGAGAACAAAGTTTCAACCAAACAAATAATAGATAATTCGTTCGAACAAACATTCGTAAATAATTCCTTACCTTTAGTTTGAAAAACCATATATAGTAATATAGTAAAATATCCCGAGTACGTATTCACTAGGAATTGTATTGGGTGGTATCCTCCAAACCTCCATCAACATGCACTAGTGGGGTTACAGATGTATCTTCTTTTGAGTCATGGCCAGAAGTAGCAGTGGTTTTCGCAAGGGCAGACTCACAGATTGTCTGCTCTGGTAGCAACCTCCTGTAAAAGGGTGCAATGAATCTGACAGAAGGCCAAATGTCACCAGTGTTTATCATTTTCTTCCACAGAAATATGGACGGAGGAATATGAACTAACTTTTTTTTTCAATTTTGAACAAACGAGTTATTTGAGATTAGTTATTTCTTTAAATAAGATTTAATAGCCAGAGAAGAAATTTCAAGACGGGTGACGAGTAGAGATTTTTTTAACGTCTTTGTTAATTGTTTGTAGGTCAGTGGCTGTCTTGTTACCAGTCAAAAAATTGCGTACGTGCCAACGCTGAACAGGTGGATCATCAAAGAAATTGGAATTTGCTGACGTATTTTTTCAGTGGGTCACTACCGTAAATCATTCTTACACACTTGCTGACGTAGACTGCAATCCAGTTGGTGATTGCGTAATGATCTTGGAGTCGTTAGCAGAACTTGTTTTATTAGAATGTAAAGCTTGGATAAAAGTTAATCTAGGAGATTTTTGTGAATTTGATAAGTGAGAAGTTGATGGGGTATATAATCAATTTGAAGCACTAGACTGTGAAGATAGAGAGCATTGAGTTTCAATGGAAACTAAACATACCGGGAGCTTATAAGCTTAAAGCTCCAAGATTTGGGATTTAAAAACAGCATTATCGTTGCTCAAATCCTTCACCTGAGTAGACGGATCGTAAGCCATGCTTATCAGGGAATTTAGCAACTGTATTGTAACTGCTTCCCAATAAGCTGATGTAGCTTTGAGTAACTCCTCAAAATACTTTTTTACTTGAGTGAGGCCACTCTGGAAGAGCAGGTGCAGCAGTATATTTGGTGAGGGTATAGCTCCAAACGAAGACCTTGCCTTTTGGTACTAATTTCACATTTAAAACTGGATATCCCACTTTTCATTTAAAAAACCCTCATATTACGCCTCATTAATTTTGAGACAGTCCATATGAAACCTTGCTTTACAAGGGCTAGAACTACAAATAAGCCTTTTTCGACCAAAAAAAGCACGGGAGCATTTTGTACAATTGTCCTCACTGCCCAGTATATTGAATTAAATATCAACTCAACAAGCCTAAAGGTAGGAAAATTCACACAGAAAACAACACTCAGCACACGGAATAAGGTAACTTGCGTGGCTTAGTAAAAACACGTCCCCTCATGGCAAGCGCCAACCAAAAAATTATAATAAAAATAATAATATTAAAAATAACTTTGTTTATATAGCTCTATGGCTTGTGTACTCATTAACGTCACAAGCTCATCCATTCAGATGTCTTTATCCATATGACTCTACCTTTTATTCTATTTACATTAAGCTTATTTCAATTTTTTTTATTGTTCATTTGTAAATATTTGTCTATTATGGACTAAATTATAAAAGTTGGTATATCTGTCATTTCACATCATTAGAGTTTTGCTTTTTGGTAAAAATATATTCTATAGTAATAGGTTACATGACATAGCCCTTTTGTGCAATAAGATCTTCTAACAACATTTTACAGAAAATATAATATCTATTGTCTATTATTCACTGGTGGTACAGTAATATAAAATATACAAGCCTAAAATATAACTAATCCAACTATTTCTAGCCTAACCAAAATTTTGTTGGCATTTTAAAGTTAACGTTATAGGTTAAATTGTATAGATGGACTTGTAGATATATACATAAAATCGTAAACAATTTAAGTTTTAAAATTTGGGGGATACAGGAAGTCTAAATCATTTTTATCAGCACAGAGTAAATACCACTACATATGGGCTTTACTGAATACAGATAAGGGGGCTTTAATTATATAATAAATTACCCCAAGAAATCAGAAGGGGGTAAAAAGTTCATATATTCAAAAAGGAGGTTAAGCTCTAGGCCTACATTATGGAAATAATGTTTGATTATATTATTGACCGAATGAAGACAATTTAAAATGTACTCTATTTTATAAGTTGTACTTTATTTACTTTCCTATATATATATTAAACTAATAGTGAACCACGCCTACTTTAAGACGTTAGGACTCTTATGATAAACTGTATCAAATACATTGAACTCTATAATATAACTAGTTGGACATAAACATACACATTGCCAAGAACCAAAGCGTGGCGCTCAAGCTTATCGTATGCTACATCGTGAGGTGACAGACTTAACGTATTCTTTCAATGTTCTTATACGAAAACATGTTTCTGGTGAATAAAAGTGTTATTGTTTGAATATAGTGAAATATTATACTACACTTTCCTGAAGGAACATTTACATTAAAGGATATACAATTAAGTTTTACATGTAATACTGTACATATACGAATACAATCTTTAATATAATTGAAATATGTAGTTATCAGCAGTGTTGTTTACAGTCTGCCAAGACTACACTTATATTTAAAGTTGGCTATTGGCTTATATATTGGTTTCAGATACCATATTATATTGAAAGTTCGATAAATATTATGATTAAGGTATCTTAAAACTTGATTGCATTTGTTTGAATGACATACTTTGTGTGGGTGCCATAATTTCAAACTATCACTTAGGTTATAGGTTTGTAAAACTATTATTATATTACAATTTTAAAAAAAATGTTGGTTCATATAGTGTATATTTCTTTCAGAAATCATGTTATGTTGAAAGTTCGATAACTATAATGAAACAAGTTAACTAAAAACTGTATTACCTTTGATTAAATGAATAACATTATTTTTGTAGAAGTCTTAACGTTTAAATCATAACTTAGGTTATAGGCTTGTAGGAAGCAATAACTATCCCAATCTTTATGGGTTTATTTCGTATCAGAATACTATCATATGTGTACTATTTTGGTAGGATAAACAGCCATTTAAAACGGATTTAGAAATTTCCTTTTTAAAGGTCCTTTATACTACACAAACACTATTGTAGGGTAGAGTTCTGGTACGAGATAATGCCTTCCAAGAGAATTTACTTCATAAATCCTCTTATATATTAGACTAAATCAACTTATTTAAAGAAAAAGCTCACAAATTTTGAACGTTGTTATGGTCTAAAAAAGCCTTATCTAACATATTTATTTGATTTAGCTATTGACACATTTATGTATCTCATATTTAATCAATTTAATAAATTATGTCAAAATGCCCCATTGCCTTGTATGGGTGTAAGAGAGAAAGAGATACCTGCAATTGTTTGTCTCTCTTACATAATAGTATCAAGTTGACAGCTTGAAAATTTCAGCCATAGATGTCCATCTATTTATTTTAAAGTGATCAATGATCAAATCTAAGAGTTTCAGTATATTTCCAAAATAGCGCTTCATGCCATTTCCCTGATATATTATTTTGTAGTATACACTAGTCGCTATTAATTACTTCTTATCCTTTAACTTCACACTTCCTAAATCCTAGTCATTGTCCTAGTAGAATTCTAAAAAAAAATTATAGGTTTTAGTGTAGTCATTTCATTGGAGCTTGTGAACTTGGTCAACAGTGGATAACTATTATATTTTATTTAAAAAATAACATTTATTTATTTTAAAAGAAACAATTTTTGTTTGACAAAGTACATTTGTCTTTGAAATCTAATCGAGGTTATGGATGAAGATGAATTTGAAGAAGGTGAAATCAAAGACGATAGCTTAGAAGATTTGAGTTCTGATGAAAATGATTTTCCTTTATCTAAGAGTTCCGAATCGGATTATTTTGAAAGAAAGGAACACCAAGACACTCGTAACATTTCATCTTATGTCAATCTACAACCATGTTCCAAACCAAGGCATGTTGAAGATAGTGGTAAGTAAGCATATAACTATAATTTGAAACTTCTTGTTGGAACGCAAATATTATGTAAACTTGTGAAATATAGACCTATATTAAAAAATTAAAGATAGAAAGGTTAATTATATTAATTTCTTGGTGGTACAAAGAGAGTCATAATTTTACTTGCCTAGTAGGCAAATATTAGAAAAAAGTGGAGGTATAAGGTGTTTTATCTGTCATATTTTAGGCCATTTCTTTCTTAAATTATCAAAAAGATTGGTATCAGCTGTACATTAATCCAAACATCAAATCACGTAGGCCTAGAATCAATTTGAACAAAAAAAACCTTCAAGAAATTTAAAAAAAGTCTCACTCACCTAAGTCGCTGTTATCTTTCGGACGTCCTAGAACTATTTGTACACATTACACTAAACCCCAAACATAATTTATACCATCATTACAAAGGCATATAAACAGTCCATAACAACCACAATTAACTATAACTTCTTCATAGTAAATTTAATTTCAAGTGATTTGACTCTATGTAGTATTCATAACTAATTTATAAATGAAAATCAAATAGTCAAATCATTTATGTTTTTTAGTGAGGATTACTCGATCTAGATATATTATGAATATTGGAAAATTACTCTTGAACACGGGAATTGAACCCGGGACTTTTGGCTTAGTACACCAATGATCTTACCACTTAGCTATCCAGGAATCGTCCTGTGCCCAGGGTCATTCTTCACTCATATTTTAAGGCAGAGTCTATGATGGACGTGCAAAAATCGCCGGCTACAAATGTGTGATTTTTTTATGTAGGCTAAGATCATCATCTATCAGATAACACAGTCACCTTCGACTCAGTTGGCTTTTTGCTGCCACTTTTTTACAATTATTATAATTGTAAGGGATTGCATATTTAAGAATCAAATAGCCAATGCTATTATTTATACTTTTTAGTGAGGATTACATTTTATTTTTTCAGAATATGATATTTAGATGGAGTAATTCTCACTAAAAAGCAAGCTCGTAAGTGAGCTATACAGTACAGACCAAGTGGCCGCTGCTCTTAGCAATGATAGTACCAACATTAGCAGATAAAGGGTGTTATTTGGTTAACACAATGAGCCCTCTGGCTGTTATCATTTTTTTAAACCAGAGCTGCTACTTCTTTGTTCAAGGGTGACCTGGTGGTCTAAGTTCAATCCTCTGTCCCGACACAAATTTTTCTGATTGCCAAGCCTTCCTTCACCTCTGACAAGACGTGTTTTAATCACAACTTGTGAATGTGAGGAATGCCAGGCCTCCACTGTGGATTGGATTCCACGTTAAACGGTAGGTCCTCCATTTCATCTCACAATTACCCTACGTTTTCTTCAGGGATCTGAAAAAAATAAACAGGAACACAATAGATGCAGGAGTTTTAAATTAAATCAAAATAATCGCTGTACCTCTATGTAGTTATTCAATTCAAAAATTTACGTATCCACTTTTAAGTCCACTTTGAATTAGGCCTATTTCTTTTTAAGAAGGACACTAATTTCCATTTGTTTAGTAGCTCCTTATCTTTTCAAATTGAAACTCTCACTAACAACACTTTTTGCATGTTCTCTTTCGGTGTTATTGTGAACATACAAAAACACTCTCCAGATTTTAAACAGATCAAATGCTTTCTTAAAACCCTGCACCGATTTGGGCTCTGCTTTGCTTCATTGTCATCCTCACCACCATCTTCCCCCTTCTCCAAGCAACTCCATTTCCCAAAACACTACACGTTTCTTCCACAGACAACACAACACACACCACAAGCTTCTGGTCCATAGACATGTACGCATCAAAATTCACGCTAGGGGTGCTTTTCTCCAGTCGAACCCAATCATAATTTTGTATGACATCATCATCACCACTTACATCAATCTCTGCCAGGTCTGACCTTTCTTCACTTTTATTAACGTCACACTTTATAAAAAGTTCTGGATTGTAGACTGGATCACTTGTTGCCACGCCGAAACAATAAAGTGAATGACCGCATGATGTAAGGCTAAGCTCACAATAAAGTAAACTGCCAATGACGGGGATATCGCTGTTCGATCCTGGTCGGGGGTCGTGACAATGATTTTTCTTAAATGATTTCTCACTCTATGCAAATGTGAGTACATTAACTCTAAATTCAACCTTCCTCATCCTTAACCCATTAGTGTAATTAGTACATAAGCCTAAAACCCGGATGAGTTGTAAGACACGGTGCTGGAAAAAGAGATGGGTTGAAGGATGTATTATCTTGAGTTGAACAAACCCCTTTCCCTGGGTCCATCAAACATACAACCCTCTGTACCAGCTCTTCATGTACACCTGCTTGAAACACTGATCATACCTGAATCAAGAGCCTGTACGACACTGGTGCAGTTAAAGGGGGTAAAAAACCACCCTTACATTTCTAAACAAGGATATGTCTGGAGAATGAGTAGCACAATTGTCATCAAAAGGAAGTATTGTCCTGTGTATTGCACTGAATGATACAGCAATAGCACGCAGAACGTCTCTGAAAATATCTGACTTCATTCACTCTTTAGAGTTGGCATAATAAGTCACAGATAGCTTCTTTACATCTTTGAAACATTGTCATTTCATGGTCTCTCCATTAACAACTGGGCACTCGTTTGTCTGAGCCATCATCATTGTTCATTCTGGCTGGCAATTGCAAAAAGATGCTAGTTTAATCTACATTAATATGAAAATTTTAAAAATAATATCTAGAGTAAAAATAGACGAAGTGGGTTTGATGTGAGTTTTAATGAGCCTTTGCCACCTTTAGAGGGAACCCAAGTAGGACTGAATTCATCTAGCAACTGTCGATATCACTCGCGAATTTCCAATTTGAAACTATTTCACTCGCCTCTTTTTCTGTGAGCTTTTGTCTTTTCCGTGAAGATGCCATGATAAATACAACAATATAAAACTATAATAGGATTATACACATTCACGTGCAGCAACTATCTTTTTTTTATAAACTTGCTTTGCTCAACCCCCAATGAGCTTTCTTTGCGAGTGGATGTAAACTAATGTAATTCCAGAGCTTTTTTTTGATAGATCTTATCATTTAGCTGTTTAAGTTGTATAATAGCGCCTAACTCAAAAAAGAGTTTTATTGTGTTTGTCAGTTGGCCTCACTGTTTACGATACTTTTAGTGTTTGTTCTAACATGTATTTTAGTTTATAACCTTCATTGTATGATTGATTCTGCCTTGAAATTGTTGACCATGGCTAAAAGTTAATTTTGTTTGTGATTATAAAACATGGCGCAGTCGGTGGTGTCTGCAGTGGTTTATCTGCGATTCAAATTTGTGGATACAATTATCTCGTCCGGTAAAGAAGCAGTTATCAATATGGAGTTAAATAAACCAAAGTCACTTAAGCTTGCCGGAGATTTGGCGAAGAATTTCGATGAATTCCAGGAAGAAGTTCTAGAATATTTTGAGGCGACAGAGACTGGAACAAAATC
>CABFVX010006134.1:0-16559 GCA_902151425.1 Timema shepardi
GACGTCACCATAAACACAGGGTTTTTTTTTCGTCATAATCACGTCACAAATGTTCACTTCCGGATTAAAGCTAGGCTATAACTACTCGCGTATACACACATTCTCTACTGTTTTCTTCTGGAAAGATTTGTTTTCATTTAAAATTTGTTTTTCCCTGTTTCCTATTTTAAATGGACATTGCTTCAATAGGCATTTTCTAATATACATCCTGGCAGGAAGATTCCTAAAAGCCATTTTCGAGAAAAATCCAAATAGCTTGGTTTTTGGAGTATTAATTTTTTTAAATACCCTTGATAAAAAAAAATTCTTCAAAATAAAAATAATAATTTTTGTCAATGTGATAATATTTTTTAGATAAATTTAATAACTTATTGTCCCTGTCTCAATGTTGTATCTTTAAAACTCGGCGAATAAAACGTAAATATACTAACATGGGAGTCATATCTTTACTTGTCATGACGTCACAGGTAAGCAACGTACTTAAGTTTGCGTTGCAAAGCATCATGGGCCTGAGCTAACAAACAAGGTACACACACACCAGACCCACATTCTCCAGATTGAAACGCTCATTGGGAGAGCTTGAGTCCTTCAACACGGGGATCGCTAGTGCAGTCCCAAGTGACAACATAGCTATCAATCAGGCATTTATTAATTTTTTTTAAAAAAGCTAACTTTAAAGATGCTTTTACTATAGAACAGACAATAAATGTATTCCAGTGTCAATAGACCAGTTTTCATAAAGCTAGGTTCAGGTAGCGGCCCTACCCTTCTCATATACCAAACTTCCCCGAACGAGCTTACTCGGACTGCAAATTTCAAAGAAAACGTAGAATACAATGGTCCTTTTTATCGTTCAATCTAATGTTTGCAAATTGTTTAGTTGTAAATTATTTTAAAATACCGTCGACTAGTTATGTTTTTGAAAAGGTTTGTTCATTGTAATGGGGTCAGTTGAGGGGGGAAGGGGATTGCTGATATATGAACTCTTGTTGATATCACTGAGAACTGCAACTAGCACTCTCCAGTGGCCGAGTACTGAATTTGTCTCAAGGAGTGCAGCAAAATTCCGTAAGTCTCTGTCTGGTGTTTACCCTGTCTGTGGTCTGATGCTGGGCTAACGTATGGTTTTGCTAGTGAGTGAATTGTGGAGTCACTCAAGCAGATTCTACAATAAAAATTTTGGCGAAAGTGTGAATCAAGTTTGACTCGTTTTATCCTTGGCGTTGAACGTATTGATATAACCCTTAAGTTTAAAAAAAAGACAATCTAAAACATAAACATTATAAACACCATACCCAAAAAAAATGTCAACCTGCATGACTACGAGAGCTAAAGTGCTTTCGGATGTAACCAAACAAACTTGTAGAGACCGAATTATCAACATTTTCATCAACAAGCTAGCATTAAAATGGGAACGGAAGAGTAGACACGCTTGTTCGCTTGTTTTTTGGTTGGTTTTACAGCTTATCGAAAAGTGATCAGTGTTGCCAAACGAATTATAAACAGTGGTTGTGTGTGGTTTTTTTTTAAATTCAAAATTGTTTTCATTATTATCACTTTGGTACTCTCCACTTTAGATTTTTTTTTTAGATTATAATCCGAACGTGTGGTAAAGTCTCGGTGTTAAAAAAAATGCCTCGAGTCTTACTACCTGTTCAGGTATACGCGTGTGTATTAATTACTCTAATGAGTTGGTAATGTGTAAGGTTTAATTTAGAGTAATTGTACCTGCATTTACATGGAGGGAGAGTGAGTAACCATTTAGGTAACTGCACCCAAAATACACCTGATTGGGATCCGAACAATGATCTCTTTATCGTCAGCAGTTTAGTCTAATGCAAGAGTAACGCTTTAGATCACTGATCTACTCAACCTTTTTTTTTTTTTNTTTTTTTTTTTTTTGTTCGTGTACTCCCAGATATAATTACTCTTCAACTTTGTTCCTACAGATCCAGAGGTACCGGGTTCGATCCCTGACACTTTCATTTTTTTTCCCGTGAAGAGGTGGGTCTGTAAAGGGGTCAACCTTGCCTCGTGAGGACAAATAAGGAGCTAATCGAATAAATAAGTAGAGGCTTTGGTCTAGAAAACTGATACTTAACGGCCGGAGGGTTCGTTATGCTGATCATAAAACACCCTTTATCCACAAATGTTTGCACTATCTTCACATTTATTTATTTTTACTACTAATCTTTTTCTGTCCATGTAAATGTGAATCGATTTTTTCTCAATGGTGCACCCAAGATTGATGGAGGGAGGAGAGGAGTCTCAGGGAATTTTCCCGCCTCCCAAAGCCCCAGATAATGTTAGTTAAAACCCAAATAAAATCAAGAACACTAAAATATAGAACACAAAATATGTGGTCAATAAATATGTAACATTTTAATACCAAGTTTACGGCTATTGGTAGATTTATCGTTACAAACATCGAAAGTGATACTAAATTCCTGATTGTAAATAAATGGTAGGACCTACGGTGCCCCGAACATAGCGTGTAAGCGTATGTGTGTATGTATGAATATAATGCATGTATGTAATGTATGTATATAATGCATGTATGTATATGTATGTATATAATGCATGTATGTATGTGTATGTATATAATGCATGTATGTATGTGTATGTATATAATGCATGTATGTATATGTATGAATATAATGCATGTATGTAATGTATGTATATAATTCATGTATGTAATGTATGTATATGTATGTATATAATGCATGTATGTATATGTATGTATATAATGCATGTATGTAATGTATGTATATAATGCATGTATGTAATGTATGTATATAATGCATGTATGTATATGTATGTATATAATGCATGTATGTATATGTATGTATATAATGCATGCATGTATGTGTGTATGCATGTATGTAATATTAATATAATAATATTTAGCACCTCGTCTTACTACCCATTCGGGTTATACGCTTTTAAGTACTAATTACGCTAATGGATTAGGAACTGGGAAGGTTGAATTAGAGGAAGTTAACCCGCATTTGCGTGGAGGGAGAGTGGAAAACAATTTAGGAAAAACCACCCCCAGTTCACCCGACTGAGATTTGAACCTCGATCTCCCCGTCCTCAACAGTCGAGCTCAACACGACAAGCACGTTAGCCAACTACGCCACCGAGGCGGGTTGCATGTATGTAATGTATGTATATAATGCACGTATGTATGTGTGTATGCATGTATTTAATGTATGAATATAAAGCATATATATATGTAATGTATGTATGATGGGGAGATAAGGTCTTTAATCTTGATCGGGTGTATTTTTTTTCTGATTTGGTTTATCTATTCTCTTTATACACCAACGCAAGTACACTTCCTCTAAATTCAACCTTACTCATACCTAACACATTAAGGTAGTTTGTACATATCCATGTAGCCCGAACGGGTAGTAAGACGCGGTGCTCAACAAAAACTCTAATCCCGATGTATCGGTCATAATCAAATAGTTTATCACACAATCGCATGCGGTCAGCCTTGCAGATAGGTTTTCATCCCCTCCCAAGATTATTCATGGTACCACCACGAATGTAGCCCCTAAAACACCTTTCCCTCCCCTCAAACATGGGGAACACACCTCTTTTAAAATGTCCTCCGGTGGTAACTACCCCCACTCCTCTTTACTGTCCCGGCGTGTTGCTTATCCATCTCGTCTGTGGGCAGCATGCATAATTTACTCGAACGTTGTCCCGATTCCATCTCTATTTCATACGGGGTTTGTTTATTTATTCGTGAAGCCTCCATTACCAGTTCTTCTCAGCCAGGTGAGGGAGGGGTAGCAAAGGTAGGAGGGGGTGGGTTAAAGAGGGACAACAACATCCCCTTCCTACCCTTAGGTCACCACCGAGTTCAGACTAGCCAAGTCCTGAGCTTCATGACCTAAACAAAATGTTTCCTGAACCTTTTTTTTTTATAGTAACCCCAGATGTATTTTCCCAACCTGACGACCCAGAGTGTCATTACATTTAATTTCCATTACTTATTATTTTCGAATAGATTTTCGAATAAAATTACCTTTCCTTATTTTATAATAACTTAGTCTTCTATGACGACATGTTTTGGTGTTTTTTTATTGATGTTACACCAACTTTAGGTCTGAGGTAAACCAATACACTAATTGTAAAATAATTTATGCAAATAGGACAATAAGATCGTGAGGTTAATAAAGTTAAACTTTAAAATGGAAATAGTTCGGAGATAATAGAATATATTATACGAAATATTAAATAAATAATTAATCATTCAAACTAACAAGCTTATAATTACCCTAATTATGATTTATATGATGTTCTGTTAAATACATATTATAAGAAAGGCTGTGGAAATTTTAATGTCATAAATCTATTAACTTAACCGAAAACAGAATTAACTTCAATAAGTTTCTAAACGGGAAAAAATGTAAAGCACAATTGTTTAGTGGCGTAGTTGGCTAACGTTCTATTCGTGTTGAGCTCGACCGCCGAGGACGGGGAGATCGAGGTTCGAATCTCGGTCGGGTGAACTGGGGGTGGTTTTTCCTAAATGGTTATTTCCACTCTCCCTCCACGCAAATGCGGGTTCACTTCCTCTAATTCAACCTTCCCAATTCCCAATCAATTAGCGTAATTAGTACTTGAAGCGTATAACCCGAACGGGTAGTAAGACGCGGTACTAAATAATAATAATAATAATTAAGTAACTTTTACCTTACAAATAGAAAATTACCCAATATTTTAACATTAAAATGTGACTTTATTGCAAAATGTTGTTGTTATTGTTATTGTTATTATTATTATCATTATTATTATTATTATTATCACCGCGTTTTACTACCCGTTCGGGTTATACGCACTTACGCTGATGTGTAATGGTAGGCTGATTGTGAGATGAAATGGAGGACCTACTGTTTAACGTGGAATCCGAACCACGGTGGACGCCTGGCATTCCCCACATTCACAAGATGTCTTGTCAGATGTATCTTTAATAGTACTATAACTTTACAACGTTAAGTTATTTCTTATCTCAAATAGTAACGGAGACATGAACAAAATTAGAAATTTCTACCAATGTAAAGTATCCTCAAAGACATTTTCATAGAAAAATGAGTTTCTATCTTGTTTAATGTCATACAATGCCTGGATACAAAATGTAATCAAAATCTTTAGAGCGAATTTGAAGAAAATATTTATTTTTCTCTTTTTTTCCCCCTTCAGTAAACTACCCTTAGCATTAGGATTAGATATCTAACTCCAAAACACCTTGAAGGAACCCTATGAAAACGTTATGAAAACGTTAGATACCAAATTTCGGCCCGATTAGTAAAATGGTAAGGCTCTAGTCCGAGATAGAAAAAACGACGGACAGACAGACAGACAGATGGCATCGATAAAACCCCTTTGTCCAGTTTCAGGGGTGTCAAGAAACGTCGACATTTATCAAAATATCGAGGTAGATTATTCTTTTGGGGATAACAATACTTCTCTCTCCGAATTTTGTAATTATTTGAAAATGGAAAATCAAGAAAACAGATAAAGTCAAAAGAACTGGGGAGTAAAAATAAGGTATAAACAGATACGGAAAAGTTAAAATTACATCCAATGATAATTTTTTTGTGAAAAAAAAGTATCCTTTTATGTAAAATGTAATTACAAAACACCCCCTTCCCCCTCCTTTATATCCATTAACCTCTAGGTACGTCATGAAAGTATGTAGTTCTAAAAAATTGTGACGCGGCTCTAAAAAGTTCGAGAACCTTTGGTGTAGATAAATTGTTGATGTTGATCTATATTAGGTAGGACGGCAAGGGGGAAGGAGGGGTGAAGGGGAGGGGGTAAAATGACACCTTGTTAAGTACACCGTTCACATAGTATGGGGAGGGGGGGGGGAGTAGGAGCGAACACGACCAACCCTCGAGGGCCTGTCACTCGGATAGGAAACCTCAGTCGGTGTCACGAATATCACAGGGGAAGTATACTCTGGTTGCTTAACAAAGGCGGTGTCGTGATTATCACAAGGGAAACTATACTCTTGCCGCCAAACGAAGGTGGTGTTGTGACAATCACAAGGGAAACTATACTCTTGTCGCCAATCTAAGGTGGTGTCTTGACTATCACAGAGGAAACTATACTCTTGTCGCCAATCTAAGGTGGTGTCTTGACTATCACAAAGGGACTATATACTATTGTCACCAAACGAAGGTGGTGTCATGACTATCACAGGGGGACTATATACTCTTGTCGCCAAACTAAGGTGTCGTGACTATCACAGAGGGACTATATACATATTGTCGCCGAACGAAGACAATGTCGTGACAATGACAGGTGAATATGTATACTCATGCCGCTATTTAAAGGTGGCTATTTGGAGATGTTTTATTTCAGACTATGACCAAGCACCTCTGGTTTGTATCCCGGTGAGATTAAAATGTAATCTTCACGTGTCACCAAATCGCGTCGGGTGCGAAGGATTTAAAGTACGTTAAAAGTTCTATAACCCAAACTGCTAAGAGCCCATTTAAGTGGTCAACCACAAGACGTATAGAGGGCCTTGGTTCGATTTTGGATGGTGATTAAATATTTACTATTATTATTATCACCGCGTCTTACTACCCGTTCGGGTTATACGCACTTACGCTAATGTGTAATGTAGGGTGATTGTGATATGAAATGGTGGACCTACAGTTTAACGTGGAATCCGAACCACGGTGGAGGCCTGGCATTCCCCACATTCACAAGCTGTGATTAATACACGTCTTGTACAGAGGTGAAGGAAGGTTTTGGTAATCAGATAAATCTGTGCTGGGAACTAGGATTGAACCCCGGCCGCCAGCACAGAAGTCTGACACCTCACCCCTAGACCACCAGGTCACCTACCAAACAAATGCTGTTACACTTTATCTGAGTATAGCCTTCCTAAGCCCTAAAACTATTAGCATAATTAGTATTCAAGCGTACAACCCGAACGGATATTAAAACGCGGTGCTAAAAAAACTCGATAAAAACATAAAATTGGTATATGCACCTTCGTTTGTTGACCTGAAGGTAACTACTCATTTTCCTCCCCCCCCCCTCTCTAAATCTAACACCCCTATTCTCTGTGGGTACAAGGATTGTAAACAACACCCTCCCGTCTACCGCCCTTAACCCCATTTCACCCCTTGAGGTATAGAAGCTCTCTAGTTGTCGAACAATGCAAAGCTGACACGTCACCCTATCACCTCCAACTCATATTTTATACAGTCCGATTTTCAGAGAAAGTACCTTTTAAATAATACAAGCATATTTTTCAACATTGATAACATTTTACTGCATTATTAGTTTCATTTCATGGGTAATGATAATATATATATATATATCAAAAGGCATAGCTTAATATCACATGACTTGAAGTATGAATATATTAAGGTACACTAGAACCTTGTCAATCAACCGATGCTTGTTCGGATTATCGAAAATTTGAATTAATCGGGAGAATTTCGATATACACTATGTTCACAAATTTTAAATTACACTTGAACGAGTTTAATAAAATTTCCACATATTTAACTGATGTATAACAAGTAATAACCCGCGTCGGTGGCGTAGTTAGCTAACGCGCTAGTTTCGTGTTGAGCTAGACTGCGGAGGACGGGAAAATTGATGTTTGAATTTCGGTCGGCTGAACCAGGGGTGGTATTTCCTAAATGGTTTCCCATTCTCCCTCCAAACAAATGCGGGCTTACTTCCTATATATTCAACCTTCCCAATTCATAATCATTTAGCGTAATTAGTACGTAAGCGTATAACCCGAGAGGGTGCTAAAAAAAAAGTACGGTAATATGTATTATTATTATTATTATTATTAGAACCGCGTCTTACTACCCGTTCGGGTTATACGCACTTACGCTAATGTGTAATGGTAGGGTGATTGTGAGATGAAATGGAGGACCTACAGCTTAACGTGGAATCCGAACCACGGTGGAGGCTTGGCATTCCTCACATTCACAAGATATCTTGTCAAAGGTGAAGGAAGGGTTTGGTAATCAGATAAATCTTTGCCGGGACCGAGGATTGAACCCCGGCCGCCAGCATAGAAGTCTGACACCCTACCCTTAGACCACCGGGTCACCCTACGCTAATATGAACTGTAGTTATTTGTAGTTACAAGAAAACACGTTGTGTTGACTACAACATGTAGATATTAAGTATTTATTTTCAGATATCGAATCATGGTTTCTTACAATTCTCTTTTAGCTTTGAGTCTTTTAGCAAATCAAATATATTTCCGTGTTGAGCTCAACCTCTGAGGACGGGGAGATCGAGGTTCGAATCTCGGTCGGGTGAACTAGGGGTGGTTTTTCCTAAATGGTTTTCCACTCCCCCTCCACTCAAATGCGGGTTCACTTCTCTAATTAATCCTTCCCAATTCCTAATCAATTAGCGTAATTAGTACTTAAAGCGTATAACCCGAACGGGTAGTAAGACGCGGTGCTAAATAATAATAATAAAAATATATTTCATTTGACTTAATATTTTTCCCCTCTCATTTTCTGAAAAAGTGTGTTCGGATTAATTTTGAATTTCAGACTATCGAGGTTCAGTCAAACCGGGTTTTATAGTAAATCTAGTAATTATTCTAGACCCGCCTCTGGTCCATCTCAATAGACTGGACTTACAATGACGAGTAGGTGCGAGATTCAAATCCCAGTCAGATGTAGTATTTATTTATTTGATGTATTTAACGTGTACTTTCTGAACCGACTGTTCATATCAGCACACGAAAATTTCAATTGGGGGAGGGGTGAGGTGACCTGGGGGTCTAGGAGTAAGGTGTCGGACTTCTGTGCTGGGATCCGGGGTTCAATCCTTAGTCCCAGCACCGATTTATCTGATTGCCAAACCCTTCCTTCACCTCTGACAAGACGTGTATTATTCACAACTTGTGAATAGTGGGGAATGCCAGGCCTCCCCCGTGGTTCGGATCCCACGTTAAACTGTAGGTCCTCCATTTCATCCCACAATCACCCTACCGTTACACATTAGCGTAAGTGCGTATAACCCGAACGGGGAGTAAGACTCGGTGCTAATAATAATAATAATTTCTATGAGCGAGAGAGAAAGGTTCTACCAATTTTTCCGGGTAAATTATTTTCTCATACTTTACAGGGTTCTTTAACAAGCCGTAATCGACATGGGACCGTAGGCTTTACTTCCCCTCCATAGGAAGTTGTGTTACGGATTTTTATCGCTTAAGAAAAATCCGTAGTCCTCAACTGGGTTTGAACCCACGATCGGATCCTGAGGTAAGCTTTTTAACCCAAGACCACTGAAATCGACTGGTTTACATATGTTGAGGATGGTTTTCCTAAACTGTTTTCAACTCTCCTTCCACGCAAATGCAGGCTCTAAAATGGTTCCTTCCTCATCCCTTCCCCATTAGAGTAATAATCCATTATTATACACGCACACAACCCAAACAGTTAGTGAGACACGCTGTAAAAAAAACGCCTCGGTGGCGTAGTTGGCTAACGCACTAGTCGTGTTGAGCTCGACTGCTGAGGACGGAGAGATCGAGGTTCGAATCTCGGTTAGGTGAACTGGGGCTGGTTTTTCCTAAATGATTTTCCACTCTCCCTCCACGCAAATGCGGGTTCACTTCCTCTAATTCAATTTTCCCAATTCCTAATCCATTAGCGTAACTAGTACTTAAAGCTTATAACCCGAACGGGTACTAAGGCGTGGTGCTAAAAAAAAAGTTTGTAAAAAAAAATTATTTGTTGTAACGATTGCAATTCATTAATAAGAAGATTAAGAAGTATACATAATAATATTTGTTGTAACGATTGCAATTCATTAAATAAGAAGATTAAGGAGTATACATAATTATATTCGCATATCTCAAACACTCCCCTACCTCCTTTTTTTATCCTTCATTTTTTGAGCCACACACTTGCAGGGGTTGATGAATGCATTTTTAAACGAGATGCGAAAGAAATATATGACTCGGCTATAAAATAGTAGAGGAACGTGGCATATATTTCAGCCGTGATATCATTCCTCGGGGTCGTGTAATTACACCACACTTTACAACGGTTAATTTAATAAGGCGTTCAAAAAATGTCGGGGGCTCCGGAAGGAAAAAGTGATCTAAGTACCAATTGAGGTATTTTTTTATTACATAATAGTAGGCTCGAATTTGTTTCACTATTATTTAGGGATATACGCATATGTAATAATGATAATAATGTGTTAAGGATGAGGTAAGTTTTTTTAGGTTAATTGTATCCACGTTTTCATGGAAATAGATAGCGTAACATTATTTAGTTAAACTCAACCAGGAATTGAACCTCTATCTACCCCACTACAAGCAGTTCAGGCTATTGTAAGAGTGACCCACCTCGGTGGTGTAGTTGGCTAACGCACTTGTCGTGTTGAGCTCGACTGCTGAGGACGGGGAGATCGAGGTTCGAATCTTGGTCGGGTGAACTGGGGGGGCGGGGGTTTCCTAAATGGTTTTCCACTCTCCCTCCACGTAAACGCGGGTTCACTTCCTCTAGTTCAACCTTCCCTATTCCTAATCCATTAGAGTAAATAGTACTTAAAGCGTATAACCCGAACGGGTAGTAAGACGTGGTGCTAAATATTATTATTATTATTATTGTAAGAGTGAAGTATTAAACCATGCGGTCATCTTAAGAGGCCTTTCGATTTAATTATTATAAATTTAAAAACCTAAAAACATATTTAAATGAATGGTATAGTGTATCGTACAGAATTTTATTTTAAAATAGAAACATTTTATTTTAGAACTCGTAAGAAATGTGAAACTAAATAATATACATTGTTGACTAAACATTCTACCAAAGAACATAATATACATTGTTGACTAAACATTCTACCAAAGAACATAATATACATTGTTGACTAAACATTCTACCAAAGAACATAATATACATTGTTGACTAAACATTCTACCAAAGAACATAATATACACTAACACCAAAAAAAATTGAGAAAAGAGGAACACCTGTTCACCAAAGATTATAACAGTCAAAATCACATTTTCAAAGACTTCTACAAAAAAAAAATTTATAGCTCAGAATTTTTTTGGTTTTATAGAAATACATTTAAAATAAAATATTTTTTATTTTCAATAGTACTGCAACTTTATATCTATAGGTTAATTCGTTTCTTAAATGTTTGCATAAATGTGATCAAAATTGTATATTTCCACTTATATAAATGTTCGACATTTTACTTCAGCCGGTGGCGTGTCTGTCTACTGAGCTAAATGTCCCAGGTTCAATTCTCAGTATTTCCAAAAAAAAAATGTATTATTGGTTAAATGTGGGTTTTCCCCCTTTCACAGTGATGAATCAATGACCGGGGGGCTGGGTGTTGTGTCTGTGCTAGATTTAAACTATTCTACAAGTCGTAAGCTTATATAATCAGTCGGTTAGAAAAGTGCACCTTAAATACCTCATTTCTTTTAACGATTATGTATAGTAACTTCAAAGTCATTTTCCTTGAGAAAATGAAAATCTTTAGTTGTTGTTTAGTGTTAAACAGTACCAAGATACAAAATTAATCAAAATTATAAAATCAAATTTTCAGAAAACTCGATTTATTCTCTTTTTGTCTTTCAGTAAACTACCCTTAATTTTAGGGTTGGATATTTAATTCTATAAACTCCCCGTGGGAACCTTATTAAAACATTAGATACCAATTTTTAGCCTGATCTGTGAATGGTTTCGTCTCTACGCCAAGATACAGAGACAGACAGACAGACGGCATACATTGCGAAAACCACTTCTTTTTTTTTAGTTTCATTGGGTCATGAAACGTCGACATTTATCAAAATCTATATTTCTTATACAATTACAATATTTCTCTTTCCGAAAGGTTGATAGATAGTAAACTCGTAAGAACATGTGATTTTTGTTTTTTATTTTACTCAAATACAAAATAAACGGGTGCGTGTTTTTCATTGGTTCTATCCAATAAAATTAAGATATTTAAATAAAAATCACATTAGCCTTATCATGTGTATTAATTTTAATTTGTGTTTAAAAATATGTAATATGACTGGTTTATATTATTATTATTATTATTATTATTATTATTATTATTATTATTATTATTATTAGCACCGCGTCTTACTACCCGTTCGGGTTATACGCACTTACGCTAATGTGTAATGGTAGGGCGATTGTGAGATGAAATGGAGGACCTACAGTTTAACGTGGAATCCGAACCACGGTGGAGGCCTGGCATTCTTCACATTCACAAGATGTCTTGTCAGAGGTGAAGGAAGGGTTTGGTAAGATTGGTTTATAATCTCTTTACCGCTTACCACACACGACAAATGTAAGGTTCGTCAAAAATTTTAAGTGGAGCCATTTTCTTTCTCTTTCGATAATTTTGTACATAATTTACACTTAACGAGGGGATTTAGTGAACACGATAAAAGGTTTGTGTTTTAGCAGTTTTTATATTAAATTTTTGTTTGTTAAATTTAATCAAATATTGCTTCAACACAAACGTATAGTTTAATTTTCTTCACACGGTGATATCAACAGTTGTTGAATATCTGTCGAGGGTGTTCTGGAATTTAATGACAACTTTTTCTCTCCATTTAAAAATTCTCTCACCTAATGCCGCTATGTTCATGACAGATATTCATCAACTGTTGATATCACCGTGTGAATAAAATTAAAATATATGTTTCTACTGAAAAAATATTTGGTTTATTTTGGCCGAAAATTGGTTTGATATAAAAATTGCAAAAATACTGGCCCTTTCTCTCGTCCCCTACACTAGCACCTTAATTTGTATTTTTTCTGCGAAAATGTTTTTTATAAACTCCTACACTACAATTTTTCTGTGCATTTTTTGGTAGAAATTTTTTCTACTCTTTAATGATAACAACATATTTATATTGATTAGGTAAGGATAAGGAAGGTACAAATTAAATTAAATGTGCACTCATTAGCGTAGCGGGAGAGTTGAAAAATATTTACGAAATTTCACCTCAGTAATCTAAACTGATATTCTAACCACGATCTCCCTTTCATTGACAGTCTAGTCTAATACGAGAGTGACGCCTCAGATCGTGAGGCCACCAAATTGGGTGATAATAACCCCAATTAAACGGAACCAAAAAATTACCCACGCTGCAAAGAGGTTATGGCTAATACTTAGATGAAATACACACATATTAACGTGAAGAGAGAAAGAATAAATCAAAATTATAAATCACATTTTGGGAATTAACCTTAGTTCCACTGACAAGAGATCTGAACCTTGACCTTTCAATAAATTGCAACTATAAACAACCACTAAACAAACACATTGTTCTCTTGTCGAGATAGAAATAGAGAAAATGAGACCGAAATATTATGTTACGCTACGCAAAGCACACACACACACACACAAAAAAAAGTTTTGGAAAAAAATAAAATCAGATTCATCTCTGTTCGCGTGTGGTCGAATCATGGCCCTGTGACTACACTCTATTCAGTTAATCATTTTGACCCCATTCGGTTAGAAAGGGTGATGAATGCTATATTTTATAATTATTACCCTCCCCGTACCTAACTTTCATTTGCATGTCGGTCTGCACTGAATGAACACAATGGTAACACAACGCCGAGGGGTTAACGACGGGGAAACGTTATTTTAAATACCCCTCCCCCACCTCCTTAGTACGATTTGATTGGCCGTCCGGGCTCTATTGATTGGGGTAGGCGTTTGGGTAACAAGGTGGGTTTTTTTTGGGGGGGGGTGAAATTTTATTAATTGATGTGAGAGATAAAAACGCAGTTTTTATATCGATCAATCAAAGGTCCGAATCAATTAGAGTTTTTGATATAAAAAAGAATCATCGATTTTATGTTACGTAATCTTAATTTTATTGTACAAAACTGAAAGATAACAGAATTTTTTTATGCTTGCTCCACTTCTTAATACTCGACCTAGATATGCACATATTTACACTGATGGGATGTGTTTAGGAAAGGTATAATTAATAGGTGATGCACCTGAATAATCGTGAAATAATAATCACAAAACTATTTAGAAATAAAACTCTGTTCATTGGCTCAGAATTCTAGCCCCGTGCTCCCTATTACTGGCAAACGAAACAAAACTAGACTTGTACATGTATACACATGACCAACAGTGCTTATAAATTGTCTGTCAGAATATATTAATATTACCTCCCTAAATATTAGTAAAAATTATCGATTTTTAATTTGATTTTAGAAATTGATTTATAAACACAAAATTACATCAGCATAAACCAAACCAACTAGGGGACAGTTACACTAAAAAAGACTTGCCACCCATAGTATTTATTAAAATTTGTATCTAGGAACAGTTCAACACGAACAAAATTGCGTATCTATTTCCGACCCCGATTTGAGATAAGAAAAAATGTATCATTGCAAAGTTGTAGAATTATAAAGGATAAAAGAATATTATCATAAATATTTTGTATAAAACCAATAGTTTTCGAGTTATAAGTAAATATAATTTTAAAATGAAGGTTTGAGAAGGGGGTAACTGAAAATTTCCATAGCTAATACAACAGAAAAATATATAAATAATTATTATTATGTTCAAATTATACACTTATGATACTTACTCTAACGGAGTAAGGATAAAAAGAAGGAAGAATTTTAGAGTTAATGTAACCACAATTGCATGGAAGGAGAGTGGTAAACCATTTAGAGAAAAACCACCCTCGGGAGAACCGACCTAGATTCGAACACCGATCTACCCACCTTCAGCAGGCCAGTCTAACCCGAGAGTGACGCCTAAGACTATAGTCAACCACTGAAGTGGGTTTTAAATTAATAAACCCAAAATGCTGAGAGGGGGTGGGTAGGAGCAGGAGCGTCTAAATATGTGTGAAACTAACATATAAAACTGTATCACCTAATTAGTAACAACAGAAGAGGTACGGAGGTAGTGTGGTGAGTCATAGTTTTCTTCTTTTTTTTTAGTTTATTGTTCCACTAGGTTTCTGTAACAATGTATATTATTTCATTTGACTTATTTTATGATAAAAACATAGGCAGAGATTGAACTATTCATGGCTTCATTTTTTAAGTAGATTAGCGAAGAAGTCTGTTTGTTGTGTCGTATCATTTATTTTAGACTGTAGAAGTCACGAATATGTTTCTTAATATGATAGAAGTCAAGGAGCTTAGCAGTTAAATTAATAATAAGGTGATCTCTAAAGGGCCTTTGTGTTTGGAATCTTTTCAATACTTATAGCAACTTCTTTTTTCTCTCTTTTGAACTTCAATTCTGAATTATATTTTTTTTTACATTTGTTATTGAAAAGGTAATATGTCTTTGAAAAAAAAATACTCTATTTTTCTTTACTACCCCTCTGGCACTCGCTATGTTAGTGAAATATATCGACATATCTCACATATAACTTTTATTTCTTCTATTATTCCTTCTTTTAACTTTCCTATAGAAGAAAAAAAAAATTTTCATCAAAGGTCAATCATAAAATCAATTGGTAACATTGTGAAACTCTGTATTATTAAAATAAAGTTTCTATTTATTTAATAATAGTTAGATACGTAATATTAAAACTCGTGTTTCTTTTTCCTTTAAATGTAGTATATTATTATTATTATTATTATTATTATTATTATTATTATTATTAGCACCGCGTCTTACAAACCGTTCGGGTTATACGCACTTACGCTAATGTGTAATGGTAGGGTGTGTAACAATACAATACTTTGTATTGCACAATTACTCCCCACCTAACCTAATATCACTAATAAAATTGCCAAGATACATACTACCCATCCCCAGTAATAACCTCCAAAAAAACCTATAATAGTACTCTTCTCTATTATAGCCCTATCTAGCCCCAACCATTATCCAAAGCAAACATTCAGAAAAATCCATTATAAACAGTGAAGTTAAGTAACTGTTCAAACGTACCTTCGTCCAGATTCCCTGGCTACGCCGCTGGCGAGTCAAACGCACTAATAAACAAGAGTTGGGCAACAACATCTCGAAGAACGGCTCAACGGTCTACTCCGCCCGAACATTGGAAATAAACTAGCCAATGTTTACTTGACCCCCCTTTGCCAAATCAACTGACCCTGGTTTGCCGTCTGGCGGAGGGATATGAAAATGCCACGCCGAACTTTCAAGCTTGCACATTGGTAGAGAAATAGAATACTGCAGAGCAACAACGACGCGTCCAATCAGCGGCTGGGAAAACCTACCAAGTTGTGTCAGAATGACGTAATGGACTATTTGGGCGTAACTGAGTTGGAAGTGTAAACCCCTCCCCTTTGTATCCGTGTTTCTAGGCTCATTATAAAGAGGTTGGTAAATTGTATACGAATGGTCACTCACTTTTAGCCATCACTGCTCGTCGGTTAGGGGTAGGGAGCAGGATGCGTGCTTATTTGTAAAAATGTAACAAAAATACGAAGGTTCACTTTAGTCATCACTGCTCATCGGTCAGGGGTAGGGAGCAGGATGCATATTTTCTTGTAAAAATGTAATGGTAATGTAAAGTTCACATTGGCTATCACTGCTCG
>CABFVX010006134.1:24498-42937 GCA_902151425.1 Timema shepardi
TTTTTTCTTCCTTCCAAAACACGAGGTTCACTACTTACTCGTTTGATAGCACTGCCCATGCGTTAAAACAAACATGGCCGACCTTCAAAATCAACACAGTCGATCACCCTTCTTAAATGGATAATTAATATGCTTAATAAAAGGTAAGTGTTCTTCCTTAAATCAAAATTCCTTATTTAAATTATTTAAAACAATGTTTTACGTTGTTCCTTCCGTCCTTTTACTTAATTTAATATATGTAAACATTGTCATTAGTCAGGCTGGGAATCAGCTGATGAACTTCGAATATTTCACGGAAATTTAAATTATAGTTGTTCACAAAAGTAGAAATAAAATAGGGAAATACAAGGTAGGGTGGCAAATAACATCATAGAGCATAGGCCCTAATGACCTCAATGTGTCGATGGGCCTTAAAACCCTAACAATAATAATACAAGAGCATATTATGTTGAACTGCCGTCACTTTTGGAAGCCAAAACTTTCACAACGAACAGTTTGCTTCTAACCGTTTTTCATTTCAAGCATTTTGTACATTATTGAAACACGAACTTATGAAACAATCGATTGGCTATTTCTTTTTTGTGGAAGTGGTGTCTGTGATTCACTTAAAAAATTGTTTTCAAACTAGAGCTTCTAGAATTCTGTATTCTCTTCATATTATTATTATTATTATTAGCACCGCGTCTTACTACCCGTTCGAATTATACGCAATTACGCTAATGTGTAATGGTAGGGTGATTGTGAGATGAAATGAAGAACCAACAGTTTAACGTGGTATCCGAACCACGGTGGAGGCCTGGCATTCCACACATTCACAAGTTGTGATTAATACACGTCTTGTCAGAGCTGAAGGGAGGATTTGGCGATCAGATAAATCTGTGCCGGGACCGAGGATTGAACCCCGGACCCCCAGCATAGAAGGCTGGAACCTTACCCCTGGACCGCCAGGTCACCCCTTCATAATTATAAAGATGGCGAACTGAACATAATGAGCGTGGTTGTCTACGTCATTAAAGCGTATTTGGTTGTGTTTATGCGCGTTTGTTTACAAAATAAAAACGTTTTATTTTGAAACATATATATTGTATGGTTATTTCTCTAAGTTATAAAAAAACAGATAATTTATTATATGTTGATATAATATTTTAATCCTATTATTTTATGTAGGTTAATATCTCTAGTTAACACACCTGGGAAACAAAACATATGACAGTGTTATGAATATATTTTGCTTTTAAAAATTTACAAAATATTCAAACATATAATAATCCTAAGGGAAGAAGTATTATTATGATCGTTTGATTAAACTTTTGATTTATAATATAGTTGTACTAGGAACATTGTAATTATTATATTTTATACGTCCCTTTTAATTAACTAATAAAGATAATCAGATGTGACTTAATATGATAATATTCAAAATTTATTTAATTATCATTAATTATATTTAGCACCGCGTCTTACTACCCGTTCAGGTTATACGCTATAAGTACTAATTACTCTAATGGATTAGGAATTGGGAAGGTTGAATTAGAGGAAGTGAACCCGCGTTTGCGTGGAAGGAGAGTCGAAAACCATTTAGGAAAAATCACCCCCAGTTCACCCGACCGAGATTCGAACCTCGATCTCCCCGTCCTCAGCAGTCGACCTCAACACGACAAGCGCGTTAGCCAACTACGCCACCGAGGTGGGTTTTATTTAATTACCTCTATCTTTATCAGTAAATGTATACTTGGTGCAGCATCATTCTGTCTCTCTTTATCAACCACCCAGGTGAAATCTTCTTGTAAGGCAAGGGAGGGGGAATGAAGGATTACTCAGAGAATGTTCTAGAAGACAATTCTTCGTGAACAAACCTTTTGGTAAGCACGGGTGTCGTCACTAGTTCGGTAGTCGCTAGCAGTCCGGGTCTGCATACGTCAAGAGAGAAAATATTTTTTTATCAAACTCACAGGATTTTAATAGGTACCGTAAATATTCCGCGGGGTCAGATTTTATTCAATCCGATTTTAGTAATGACTGTTCATTTTAAAGTTAAATAGTGAGACTTGTTCAGTGCAGTAATGACGTTTAATAAATACTTCATTAGAATGATGTAATTGAGTTCAATTTTAACCTGATGATAAATCACAACGACATAATTTTCAAAATGCTATCGTACAAAAATGGCATCAAATTTCAATAACGAGCAATCCTCGGATAAAGTGCGATAAAGACATCACACAAGTGGTTGCCCAAAGTAGTTGCCCAAAGTGGTTGCCCAAAGTGGTTGCCCAAAGTTGGGGCACGAAATAACGATAGGGTGGTATTCACAGAGTTGGGATCGGACATCACAACATTTTAAATATTTTCAAATAGGTCAACATTAGTGACTTTCTATCAATGTTTTCAATAAAACATATTCCTACCATCAGCATGTTTTAAAAGATTATTTACAAAATATATATAACCATTATGGTAATCAATAAATTAATTTAGCTTTCGGATAATTGTTTATTTGAGTAGCATTCTTATAAAATGGATCTTTATCATAAATAAATATTGCATAGTTTCCTCTATTCTATGAGCATACTTTCCCGCACTACTCAAGTGTATGAAAGGTAGTATCGATTCATACCTCACGGCGTTTATATTTTAAAAGGGGATTACTAAAGCGAGTCATTGAGTAAAACATATCTTTCACGAACAGTCGTATTTATGAGAACACTTTGAGACACCGAATTAGTGCGAGTCTTATTTTTACGAGCTTTTTACTAGCACATTAAATTGAATAGCTAAATATTTTGAATGTTAGGGATTGTATCATTTCTAAATGTATTTTACACACGTGAAATAAAACTGAATAGGATATTTTCACGAAGTTGACTCGTTGAATTTTATATTCCTATACTGATATTCTTTAAATTGGAAAATGGCACGGGTTTGATTCCCATGTCCAGATGAAATTTTTCAATTTAAGAAATTTAAAATTAACGATATAAAAACAATAATAGGGTATATTATATATTTTAAAATTCTAGTAGGAAAAAAAAGTTTTCCAGATGATTCTTCTGAAGTAAATTTGAGTTTAGAGTGCTGGCAAAGCGTTGTGGTAAGGAAAGGAACTGACAAAAAACCCAAACAAATGAATGAATAAACAGTTATAGTCGGATTCGTTCCAATAACTGCTGTCTTTATGTTTTGAACTGATGTTAGCCGCAAGCTGTTGTAAAGGAAAGTAAAGACAACCTCCAAGAACTCCTACAGGACCTATAAAAGAGCTGGCGAACGTTTTTGAGAGCACGTGTCCATGGGGCATGTCAATAAATTAATATTATTATTATTATTAGCACCGCGTCTTACTACCCGTTCGGGTTATACGCACTTACGCTAATGTGTAATGGTAGGGTGATTGTGAGATGAGATGGAGGACCTGCAGTTTAACGGGGAATCCGAACCACGGTGGAGGCCTGGCATTCCCCACATTCACAAGATGTCTTGTCAGAGGTGAAGGAAGGGTTTGGTAATCAGATAAATCTGTGCCGGGACCGAGGATTGAACCCCGGCCGCCAGCACAGAAGTTTGACACCTTAGCCTTAGACCGCCAGGTCACCCATGTCAATAAAACTCGAGTAAATTCTTTCCTGTGCTCTTAAGGTGCTACAATAGTCAATCAGAAATTCCTAAACACCAGAAAACAAATGTGCTCATAGCGTTCCTGGGTGGAGTTGTCCACCAGTAGGAGAACAAACAGGAGAGGAAGAAAATATAGATGTAAATACAATTTTTGTGATTACCTTCTTAATAAACTACACCATCCAAAATTACAAAAATCCACTCTAAGCTCCTATACCAGATATATTTTGTTTCCTGGATATTTAGCTCTTAGTGATCAACAGAAATATGTGGATTGTTGTACTTTTTAGAGGGAAAATTTCAACTTTAATTCTATATTTACAAGTTTATTATGTATATAGTCGTAGAACATAGTTTTGTATTATTACAGTTAACACCAAGCTCGTGTACTGTTTAAAAAAAATATTCTCATTATTTAACCTAAGCGTAACATCTGATTCTTAGTGAATCAGATAACTAAGCAGTCCCCTTAAAGAGGGATAAAAGGGGGCATGAGAAAAAGGCATTGTTTTTGCAGTTTTTTTATGGCAAAACTTTTTATTTGCCAAAATAAATAAAATATTGTTACAATACAAACACATAATGTAATTTTCTGCACATGGTAACCTCAAAATTTGTTGAATATCCGTCAAAGGGTCCTTGAATTTAATGACAACTTTTTCTCTTCATTTAAAAAGTTTGTTAGATAATGCCACCATGTTCAAGACAGATATTCAGGATCTGTTGATATCACCTTGTGAAGAAAATTAAACTCTACGTTTGCACTGGAGCAATACTTTATTTATTTTGGCAAAAAAAAATGTTTCGTCATAAAAACTGAAAAAATACCGGCCTATACTCGAGTCCCACACCATCCCTACCTAAAGTATTTTGAATAGCCAAGTGGACAGTTTTGATCTCTAAATCAATGGCAGTCCAGTCTATTACGACTTTAGACGATTTGACCTTCGAAGCAGGTGTAGGCTCTTCAAAGGGCGTAAAGCTTTCCTCTCTATCTAGCGGTAATTCTATTAACAATTTCGTAATGAAATAAATTGCACCAATTTCTGATAAATATAGCAATAAAAAATGCAATCCTTGATTGATTTTATTCTCAACACTTTAATTATATTATTATTATTAGCACCGCGTCTTACTACCCGTTCGGGTTGTACGCACTTACGCTAATGTGTAATGTTAGGGTGATTGCGAGATAAAATGGAGGACCTACAGTTTAACGTGGGGTCCGAACCACGGTGGAGGACCTGGATTCCACACATTCACAAGATGTATTGTCAGAGGTGAAGGAAGGGTTTTGTAATCAGATATATCTGTGCCGGGACCAAGGATGGAACCCCGGCCGCCAGCACAGAAGCCTGACTCCTTACCCCTAGACCGCCAGGTCACCTCTTTAATTATAAAACAAAATTGATGTCTTCTATTCATTTTATTATATAGATGGTTTTACAACTAATAGGAATGAGAAAATCAATGTATCCATCAATATGAGTAAATATAATCCATTTTGTCGACAAAGTCAGGTATTTTGAATCATTGATATGATTTTAATACATCATGGATAGAATAATACTCTGGCTGTGGAATTGAGGTGTATCATAAACAATTCATTAGAAACAACAGGTAAGAGGAGTTTGTTGAAACCATCCTAATCGGATTTGTTATTGCTTTTTAATGAACGTACGCTTAAAAGATTCAACGTTTAAAACTTCAACATCAAAAATAACTTGTTTAGTAATTTTATGAACCTCTATTGAATTGTTTAAGTTGGAAAGGTCAGTGTTTTTGAAGTTTTTATAGCAAAATATTTTTTTTTGGGGGGGGGGGACGATATAAATAAAATATTACTCCTGTAGAAACATATAGTTTGATTTTCTTCATAAGGACGTTCACATAAATTAGAAAGTAGAGTCTGATCTAGTGGTGTCGTAGCAATTCACACGCTAGCAGAAATGTATGTTGACCCGTGATGCTTTGCTACACAAGCTTAAAACAGCTTTTTTCCGACAGAAAAAAATATCTACTGGATAAACATATCTAAAGATTAATATCACAAAATCAAAAGTTTTCAAACTATTGTATTGTGTTGTGAAACAAATTAATTCAAAATAAGAACGACCCAAACTCTTTCCAATCGTCGAGTTCATTCAAACCATATTACAACAGTAGATGTTGATGTCTGCTTGTATCTCACTTTGTAAGCGCATGCACGCTGATTTTGTCAATTTAAAAAAAAAAATGATTGGGCCTGATGTTGCGTAGAAAAGAAAAAGCGGAAGTTGTTTCAAGTCAAGCTGAGCGGACAACGCTGATGAAGCGGAAATGTTGTGATTGGTACATATCTCATCACGTGATCGTGTTTCTGCTCTGGTTTGTCAGCAATCGTGTGAGTTTACAGTAGTAATTCATGGTATGAAACTGGCTCTTAAGTGTTCTGCTCATCAACTTCACTAAATAATTAATGAGAAAGTAGGTTATTTTACTGCGTACTAATTGAGAAGAACATTTTATCTGTAATATTTGAATATTTATAAAACGACAGTTGATTTGTCTTCTTTTCCTGGGAGGTTCAACAAGATGATGAAACCGAGCCGGTGGCCTAACCGTCAGGAGGGGGGAACATAAAAGTTTCCAGTACCTTCTTCACAGTTTGAATTTACCACGTTCCCATTGGTGCAAATTCAAACAAGATAAAGAAAGGTAAGAAGGTAATGAATAAATAGCGGTCCAATCAAGATATTCAGTAGGGTTGGATCCGAGCAAACCTGGCCATCTTGTTAAAAAAAAATCGGATAGGACTCCGGCGAACCTTGTGACGTTCGGAGGACAATATTTGTGTGAGGACTCTGTTTATAATATAGTACCAATACTATTTTTGTTAAGCATTCAAGTTGTATTCAAATTAAAATTTACTTAATCAAGTATAATTTGTTAAATATACCGTTACTAATTCATGATATCAATGGTGTAAGGTATAATTTACGATGTATTAAATATCAATGAATTCACAGCGCAATAAAAGTCTAATCATTTAGTAATTAACCTATATAATCGGTGCAATTTGCAGACTATATTTAAATTCACGACACGAGCGCGCAAGACGGCCATATGTTTAAGTTATTACAGGATAAATCCAAGCGACATCATGTTTTTACCACGATCAAATACTAGGAAATCCTACAACATAACTCAGTGTTTCTCGTAAACTACTCAAGCAATAACAGTGGGTTTTTTTTTCAGAACTTGTTATAAAAACCTTAAAATATATGAGGATATAATTAAAACTCCCATATTCCAAATGATTTGCTTGGAAAAAATTGTTTTCTAAATGAAAGAACTATAATGATTTTTTTTCTGCAGACATATTTCCACTATGTGTAAAAAAAAATCCCTAATTGAGATAGATGGGTAGTATTACGAAAAGATCACCATGAACTGAATTTTATTTTGATATAAGACTCATGCCTAACACCAATAATTTTCACATGTTGATGTTATCCGAATTTTCCATTATCCAGCCCGGAATTCCGCCATCTCATGCCGGATAATCATAACTCTAGTGGGTTTGATTTTTAAACAAATTGTTGTTTAAATTTGTTTAATAATTAATTTTAATAACATTTTCTGGTTTAGTCTTTATCATATATCAACTAAATTAAACGATACCTTGAGTTTAGCCAGGCATTTCAAATCCAAAATACTGAATGGAGAAAAATACTCCATTTTGACTTAAAGTGTTGGTTAAAATTCAGAAAATTGTTTTCTAATCTAATCTATAGATGGGAATGATTCACCAAAATTATATTATTCAAAATTAATATGTTTTAAATAAAATACAATGTTCTTTGGATTACTAGTTGATTCTTCTGGAACTTACATTTTAGTGACCTTTAAATTTGGTAACTAGATTATGTTGATTTTTATTTAAAAAAACTATGAATTATCAAATTTAGAAGCATGTATTTTTGAAATTAATTTTATTTTCTGTTTCTTTTTTCAAACAGTTAAAAAAAGATTTTATAAAATCACTAATCGATAGTTATGATTAATGATTCTTGTAGATTAATAGCCTGTTTTTTTAAGTATAGCCACTGTCAAAAAAAAATACTGAAAACAAACTTTTATCAGTAGATGCTGATGAAAATAAATTATATGACAGAATTGTTATAGTCGATAATAGTTTTAAACAAAATCTTCAAAATCGGATATCAGTAAAATAATCTTAATTATTTCCTTCTCTCTGAGAAACAATGTATACATCATTTAAAGCACTCCCTAGATATTTATTTTGAGCAAAATCTTTTAACCAATTTTAAAACTTTTATTTTCAAAATCAGTAGCCAATTAACTATGATAATTTTTAGAGCTAGATTTAAAAACACGATTATCCTCAATGTATGAATATCGAGATCTAAATAACAAGTTTGAACGAAATGCATTAAGCATTAATGCATTAGGTCCCAGGTATAGAAAGAAGGGAAGATATAATAATATTAAAAAAAACTTTTTGAATTCGGGAGATGGGAGATCCAAATAAAACGTCAATATATGTCATAATTTTGAGGTATAAATGTTATTTATTACAATACTTTATCCATACGATATATAGAGGTGTGTGTGGATCTTCAGAATATTGAAGTCAAAATTTCCTATACTGTGACTTCGGTACCCCTAAATAACCTGCGTAACTTCGAAACATTTCGAAAGAAGAAAAAAACTTTTAAGGTTTTTTAAGAGATTTGAAATATCTCATTGAATATTAATTTTATAGTAACGGAAATAGATAAAAAAAATAAAGAAAAAAAATGTAATTAAGAAAGCACATTTAGAGAAGAGGAAAAATGTGTGAAGAATCCATTGTTCAAAGGTGACATCTTTCATTTTTCTATAGTATAAGTAGTCAAACAGACATTTAAACACAAATTTTAGGACAAATTTATTAGTATTTCAGCATTGTTGCCTTTATCAAACAAAAATAGAAGAGGAAATTCACTTTACACAAACACTAAATTACTCCCGTTTGAATTGAATATTAAATAATTGTACAAACATACACTTTACACAAACACTAAATTACTCCATTTTGAATTGAATATTAAATAATTGTACAAACATACACTTTACACAAACACTAAATTACTCCATTTTGAATTGAATATTAAATAATTGTACAAACATACACTTTACACAAACACTAAATTACTCCATTTTGAATTGAATATTAAATAATTACATAAACAATTTTATAAACCATTTTATAATCAATTTTAGAACTTCTTTTAATCAATATTTTAACACCGATCCGTGTTTAAATGACACATTAAACGTAAGGATGGAAAAATTAATAAGTGTCAGCATAAAACAATATAATGTGCTTTGTTTATACACCTTTCTCTTAACCTATATGCACTTAATGGACATTTATAAAATTAAAAATACGTTTATGAGACGACAACCAAAGCCTTATCTTAGACTCCAGATTCAAATTTTCTTCGCGCGTTTCAAGAATCGCTTCAACTTGGCTTAGCATTTAAAAAAGAAACTTCGCACTCCTCTTTTTATTATAAAGCTAACATGTTAAAATGTAATCTCCGACAACACTTTCCTAGAGAAACAAGGAGCGGCCATCTTGTTGTGATAGTAATCTAGCCTGACAAATGACAGTCTGGGCTTGGGATAGCCACGTGACTCTCGCGTTAGCCAACATAACAACCCATTAATCAACAAAGTTCCCTGTCATCACCCCCCCTCTTGTATCGTACAACCTTTTTTTTTCCCCCAAAACATGAACATGAGGACAATATGTTTTCGCTCCTTAAGGGTACGTCATGTAATTATATTGCCGTAGGGTGCGTCAATTTTAATGGTTTTCCGAGGGTAATTAATTTAATGTGAAGAGCAATTTCGTGTTAACTGGTTGTATCATGTTGCTTCCATCAAAATGGTGTGTGCTTTTTTTTAAAAAAAAAACATCTAGAATACATATTATAAAATAATTTTATCAAATTTTATTGAAAGCTTTCACTATTTTTAAAAAGAATATTTTTTTAATTGACCGAACGTAAATACACAGGCTCTGTTTTAACCTGAGCAATTGGCATTTCATCTGTCTGTCTGTCTGTCCGGTTATTTGTTCCTCGATAACTATACAAATGCTTTAACCAATTTTGACTAAATTTGTCAGGGGAATTCCTTGAACAGAGGTCGAATGAAGAACAACCTTTTTATTGGTATGGCTATCCGTTTCAATGTGGCAGCTACTTATATATTTGTATTTAGTTTTGGTTTTTTTCCGTGCGAATAATTATTGTCTATTTGATTACCAAACCCTTCCTTCACCTCTGACAAGACGTGTATTAATCACAACTTGTGAATGTGTGGAATGCCAGGCCTCCACCGTGGTTCGGATTCCACGTTAAACTGTAGGTCCTCCATTTCATCTCACAATCACCCTACCATTACACATTAGCGTAAATGCGTACAACCAGAATGGGTAGTAAGACGCGGTGCTAATAATAATAATAATATATTATATTATTATTAATAATATTATTATCACATACGTTGACCAAATTTAACGAGATTTGACAGAAATATTATTTTAACTTATGCCAAATGATATATGTAACCCTCGATAACCCTGGAGATTAACAAGTCCACCTAGCATGGTCCCACTATGGTACAAACCAACCCCTTGGTATAATGGTAAATTCACATTGTTACGAGTATAAGGGTACCGGGCTCAATTCTGGCATTACCTGGGGTATTTTTCCTGAAATGGGAGTTAACCCGACGTCACCAGGATTTGGTTGGTTAGTCTTAAGTTAGGTTTAAGTGTCTCCATCGGTTACACACTCTCATACTTACCATCACCATTACACTCACTATAACTCTCATACTCACTATCACCCTCATACTCATTATCACTATCACCATCACCTCATCAGGACATGGAAAGATCCTCCACGGAAAGTATGTACTATTAGTACATCCGGGCGTCCCCTGGGCAATGGTACATTAGTACCGGCCAGTCTTTCCACGAGCCGGGCTACGAGTGACATTACTATGTTACAGGTTGTAATATAAGGTCATAGTGTATTGAGTCAAGGTAATACTGCTACCTTTCGGGTTAAACGGAGGGTAAACAGTTTTTCAATATGGTTATCCATTTCAATACAGCGGCCATTTAAAATTATTTTGCTTTTAATAGTTCATCTCAGACGATTTAAATTTAAAATTCTAAGCAATCTATTTAGTTTCGGGGTTAGCACCCCACCGAGTCGATTGGTCCGCAGCAGTACGTCTCTAAGCTCAGTCTACCCAAAGCTCGCCTCGTAACATTTTTTTTTTTGTTAAAAAGTTGCAATAACTTGAACATTTCAAAATGTCGGTCATAAAGCGAAGAGGACGCTGGAACTGTTGTAAACCTATCTCGAAACACTCTGTGAGTTCTTTTTATGGGCAGTAAAAATGTTAAGATTCAAAAAGTGAAATTACTGTTCATGGTTTTAAGGGAAGGGGGGTTTGGGGGGGTGGTAATGTGTGTTGAACGGGTGGTGTAAGGAGACAGTAAACATTTTATGTGTGACTATGGCAGCGCTCGAAAACATTAGAGTGCCTAGAATATTGGGGTGTTCAAATATTATATTACAAAAAGAGGATGACTGAGCAATTAATTATTTTGTTTTAAAATGTGAGATGTTTTAAGATTATTCTTTTTTTATTACATGTTTTACCAACAGTAAGTGTTGTACGCCCATGTACTGTTTACACTGATGTGCTAGGGATTAGTAATATTTAATTTAGAAGAAGTGCGCCCACATTTGTCTAGAAGAAAAATATATATTACTATATTATTTAGGACCACGTCTTACTACTCGTTCGGGTTGTACGCACTTACGCTAATGTGTAATGGTAGGGTGATTGTGAGATGAAATGGAGGACCTACAGTTTAACGTGGAATCCGAACCACGGTGGAGGCCTGGCATTCCTCACATTCACAAGATGTCTTGTCAGAGGTGAAGGAAGGGTTTGGTAATCAGATAAATCTTTGCCGGGACCGNCGAACCACGGTGGAGGCCTGGCATTCCTCACATTCACAAGAGGTCTTGTCAGAGGTGAAGGAAGGGTTTGGTAATCAGATAAATCTGTGCCGGGACCGAGGATTGAACCCCGGACCCCCCAGCACAGAGGTCTGACACCTTACCCCTAGACCACCAAGTCAACCATCACTCATATTTTAAGTCAGAGTCTGTGATGGACATGCTAAAAATGAGTGATCAATTAATATCGTGATCTATCAGGTAACACAACCACCTTCGACTCAGGTGGGCTTTATGCTGGCAATTATACGATGATAATTTCATGTCTAACTGGTGATTTCCACATGTCCATCACAGATTCTGCCTTAAAATATGAGTAAATAATTACCCCGGTTACGTGACGACTCTTGAATAGCTCAGTGATAAGAGAATTAGCGTACAAATCTAAAAGTCCCGGGTTCAATCCCAGTGTCCAGGTGTTATTTTTTTTTAATATAAAGAATATGATATTTAGATGCGACTATAACCGTTCTTAAAAACCCGCTTCGGTGACCCACGTGGTATAACGCGCTACTCTCGCAGTAGACTAGACTGCCGATGACAGGGAGATCGAGGTTCGAACCTCGGGAGGATGTATTGAGGGTGGTTTTACTAAAATTGTTTTCCACTCACCCTCCACGCAAATGCGGATACACTTCCTGTACATATATCCTTACTAATCTCTAAAACATTAGGTTAATTAGTACATAAGCGTATAGCTTTAACGGGTAGTAGGACGCGCTGCTGAAAATACCTACAACAGCTTTGATATTTTATCATCAAAATACCAAACGGTTTAAGGCTTCATCCAGAGCCTGACCAATCATGGAACTAGCAGGTGTTGGAAAGTGAAAGGGCTATTTCCCTCTCAGGAGAAGTATAAGGGGTGGCATAGGGTGGTGGAAGGGGTTATTCTACCTTGACGCCATCTAATCTTTTATTTGGGGTGATCCGGAAGCTAATGGATTGAAAGGTTCTTTTCTTCCCCCTACTGCACCTTTGCTTCAATCACAAGTAAAGGTGAAAAAGTGGGTGGTAGGCTGATGGCCTAAATACACTTTGCATGGGTAGCCACCTCTCTAGCAACGGAATAACTGACTTGAACTTTCGAAGTTCAGCGCTAAGTTAAGATAGATTGTAAGATTTCTCTTTTCACCTTAGTGATCGCTCGTGATACATTAATTTTACTAGTAGAATAAGAGAGTTAAAGGTAGAATTTTAAGAGGAAATTTACCTGCATTTGCGTGGAGGTAGAGTGGGAAAACTTGCAAGAATAACCCTTCTTAATATATCCAGCCGGGATTCGATCCCCTACCTTTTGCTCAACGTAAAATTATGCTAAACGAGAATAATGCCTATGTTTGCGTTGCTATATCTCTATATTACTTGTATATTATATAAAAAAAAATTGAAGAAGATGCAGGAAAGGTGGCTTGAAAATATGTATAATATAACAAACACAAAATGGCTGTTACAATGAAAACAAGAAAACCGTTCACACTTTACATTGATGCCACTGGACAAAGAGGTAATGGCTGCCTCTTGAAGAAAATCTATCGTCACCACTCAGTCCCCCGACCTAGGTTTCATTCTATCGGAACTCATCAGGAGGGGGTGTGATATGCCCAATACAACTTCTTATAAGAGGAAATCAAGAAACACAAAAAGGAGAATAAGAAAATTAATAAAGAATGATAGGACTCTTAGATAAGAATATGTAGAAGGAATCAAATTAAGGACAATCCTACCTGATAAGTTCCGGTAGAATGAAGTCTAGGTCGGGGGTTTAGGTGGTCACGATATATATTCTTCAAGAGGCAGCCATTACCTCCTTGGCCAGTGGCAGCAGTGTAAAGTGTGAACTGTGTTGTTCTTTTCATTGTAACTGCCATATTGTGTTCGTCCCTTTTTATATGTTACTATCCACCTTTACTATACCTTCTTCCGAAAATATATAATACAAATTGCTTTAAAAAGCAAAAAGAGGTTTTCCTTAAAGTCGTATAGTATTACAAATGTTTAGTAGAAATCTGGTAGGAAGAAAATTTTATAAAATACAAACATTTGTGTGATCCGCATTAATAACGTTGTACATATTTGTTAGTTGTATTTTATAGGTATTTATGATATCAAAAGGGTACAGGAAAGAAATAGGGAAAGTCACACTACCCACGTTTTCTGGGATAGTAACTTTTATATCTCAAATGCCAAAGAGACGCCGGCAATTATTTTTAAATTTATTTAAATATGAAATCTCTTCCAGCCATAATCGAAAGTGCTTTATAAGGTTTCACGACTGTCTAACAGAGGGCAGCACTAACTAAATATGACAGATCTCTTCCAGCCATAATATAAAGTGCATTATAAAGGTCTCACGATTGTCTAACAGATGGCAGCACTAACTAAATATGACAGAGACCTCTTCTAGCCATAATATAAAGTAAATTATAAAGGTTTCACGATTGTCTAACAGATGGCAGCATTAACTTAATTTTAGTTAAATACTTGACATTACTCTTTTCTCACCTATACCCTTCTTGATAAATTAGCAGTCGAGGATTACATGTCTTTCCGAATAAATAAATTAAATAGGGTTTAGTAGCTTTCATAACTATCAAAAAAAATCATTAATTTTTAAATTGAATTGAATTTGCGCGTGATTTTATTTCAAATAATTAATATGTTCATACATTTAACTGATTTTTCGTTATTTGACTGAAATTGTAATGATTTTAAAATGAATAAATTGTATTATAAATCGTTAGCGTTTTAGCACCGCGTCCTACTACCCGTTCGGATAATACTCTTACGTACTAATTACGCTTATAGTTATAGAGATTAGGAAAATTATATTTAATGGAAGTTTATCAGCATTTGCGTTAAGGGAAAGTGGAAAACAATTTTTTTTAACCGAACGAGGTTCAAACCTCAATCTACCGTCTTTGACCGTCTAGTCTACTACAAGAGTAGCGCTTTAGATTATACGGCCACCGATGCGGGTCGTTAGCTATTATGTACCCACACAGGTGGTTATGCGGGCTAAGGTAGCTCTCACCCTATACTATATTTACAAAGGAGTTCTATGAAGTGTTTTTTTTCCTGAATGGTTTTCCCCACACACAATGACGGGATAGATCGTCCACACTGCCCTAACCTTCTCATTCATACTCCAGTATAATATCTAAATATGGATATCTTGGAGAGTTAGTAGGACCCGTTGCACCATGAAAAGGTTAAGGGTTCTGCCAAGGTAGCTAATATATCACCAATCAGATGTTTCGATTAGGTTAGATATTGACAAAACATTTAACTGTCCACAAGTCTATTGTTTATTGGAATGAGCACAAAACTATGTTCTATAACCCTATACATGTATAGACTTGTAGACATAGTTTAAAAGTTGACATTTTCCCTCTGAAAAGAACAACAATCAACATATTTCTGTTGATCATTGAGAGCTAAATGTCCAGGAAACGAAAAGTAACTGTTATAGGAGCGTAGAATGGATCTTTGTGAATAGAATGATGTCATTTAATAGTCACAATACACTGCTATAGGAGCGTAGAATGGATCTTTGTGAATAGAATGATGTCATTTAATATGCACAACACACTGTTATAGGAGCGTAGAATGGATCTTTGGGAATAGAATGATGTTATTTAATAGGAGGGTCACAACACACTGGTATAGGAGCGTAGAATGGATCTTTGGGAAAAGAATGATGTCATTTAATAGTCACAACACACTGTTATAGGAGCGTAGAATGGATCCTTGTGAATAGAATTATGTCATTTAATAGTCACAACACACTGTTATAGGAGCGTAGAATGGATATTTGTGAATAGAATGATGTCATTTAATAGTCATGACACACTGTTATAGGAGCGTAGAATGGATCTTTGTGAATAGAATGATGTCATTTAATAGTCACAACACACTGTTATAGGAGCGTAGAATGGATCTTTGTGAATAGAATTATTTCATTTAATAGTCACAACACACTCTTATAGGAACGTAGAATGGAATTATACCATTTAATGCATCGTAATACAAATTATACTGTCACTTGTATTTTCCCCCTCCTCTGTTTGTTCTCCTACTTCCATACAGCTCCGCCAAGGGACGATATAAACCTACTTGGTTTCTGGCTCTGATGAATTATTTTTCTCGTCTATTCTAGCACTGGTTGGCCCATACGCCGTGTCTTCCTGGCTATTAAGTTAGACTACGCCACTGTGGGTCTGAGGATGTCAAGTAGAGATTGATTATCCTTCGGACGGGATCCTCACTCAATTTGTGGGGAGGTCCCACCAACTGTAATTATCTATGAATAATTAATAGCTCGTCTGCGTGACCCTCGCAGGTCAGAGGTTGTAATATAATCAAGGCGCTGTGTTTGTATTTGTATTGCTACTTGACTATAATTAATGGTAATTATATGACCCACTTTGGTGGCCACGTGGTCTTAGACATCGCTCTCAAGATAGAATGGACTGCTGATACTAAGGAGATTGGGGTTCAAATCCTGTTCGGTTGTAGTGAAGGTGGTTTATACTAAATAATTTTCCACGTTTCCTCCAAGAAAATGCGGGTATATTCCCTTTAATTAAACCTTCATCAATTTCAACAACTTGTAATAATTAATTCATAATCGTATAACCCAAACGGGTAGTAAGACGTGGTGCTAAAAATATATATAGTCTTATGTATTATTTAGCACCACGTCTTACTACCCGTTTGGGTTATATATTTGTGAATATACATAAGCTATTCTGGCTTCCTGGTGACGGAATAGGTCTGGCTTTAAATCCCGGTTATTTTTTCTTAAATAGTTTCCTACTATCCCTTCACGTAACTGTGAGTACATTTCCTCTAAATTCTACCTTCCTCATCTTCTGGCCTCATTAGTGTAACTAAAATGCATAGTGTCCGGCCGGGTCAAATGGAGTAGGGAAAATAAATAGTTTTCCCAAATGTATCTTCATTGTCACTTTATTTAGTGTCAGGAAATCAGAAATCGAACTTCGGTCTTCGAACTAAGGTACACTCAGTTGACCCTGAAAGCTAACACTCGTACCTTGACCAATCCTATAACCATACAGTAGCCCCATGGCTTCTTTGGTGCTGGCTGACAGCTTACAGCCGATAACTGACAGTCAACATTTAGGTACATACCTAAATTTTGACCGTCATTAGTGACAGCTGCTAAACACAGATCACATGGTTCGGCGTAGGGATACATAATTTGGTCTGGTAACTTTTCAAAGCTTTTAGCTGTCAGCTATGAGTTGTCAGTCAGCACCAAAGAAGCCATGGGGCTACTGTAGCTAGACCTAACAAGGTAGAAATCTTAGCTTGACTGATTACACTATGACATCATCTTATTAGCTACACCAAAGTGTAAACTAGCAATGTATCTGAGGTATTTAAACTGAGCGTACATCTTTAGGAGACATCTTGTATATATTTCGTCTTATCTTTATTGTTTTCAATCTTCTTCGCCGAATTCGCCATATATTTAAATTTAGTAAAACGAACACTGAAGGTACATCCACAAAATCTGAATATTGAAAAATTAATGAAATATAGCATCCGCCTCAAGACTTCTTTAAGTTTTGAATATCGTCTCTTTATTTCACTTCCTTATTTTCAGGCTTTTCTTGAATTAATTAAATCCGTTTGAAGACGAACGCTCGCTTGGTTTTACTTAGGGTGAGAATGTAACGAACGCGATAAAAAAATCTATGTTTTTGCAGTTTTTATAGGAAAACTTTGGGGGGAGGGGGGGCCAAAATAAATCAAATCTATCTCCATTAGAAATATATAGTTAATTTATTTCCCCCTCATAGTATTCTCAACATTTGTTGAATATCGGTCAAGAGAGTGGTAGAATTTAATGACAAACTTTTATCTTTATTTAAAAAGTTTCTCATCAAATACTAACATGCTCATGACAAATATTCAACCACTGTTGATATCACTAGTGTGACCCATTTCGGTGGTCGCGTGGTCTAAGTCGCTACTCTTACAGTAGACTAGACTGCCGATGACGGGAGGTCAAGGTTCAAATCTTGGTCGGGTGTAATGAGACTGATTTTTACCAAATAGTTTTTCACTCTCTTACCACGCAAATTCGGGTACACTTCCTCTAAATATAAACTTCTTAGTCCTTAAATTTTATTATTATTGTTATTATTTAGCAACACGTCTTACTACCTGTTCGGTTTATACGCTTTAAGTACTAATTACGCTAATGGATTAGGATTTTGAAGGTTGAATTAGAGGAAGTGAACCCGCATTTGCATGGAGGGAGAGTAGAAAACCGTTTAGAAAAAAACCAGGTCACCCGACTGAGATTCGAACCTTGATCTCCCCGTCCTTAGCAGTCGAGCAGTTCAACAGGACTAGCGCGTTAGTCAACTACGCCACCGAGGCGGGTCTTAGTCTCTAAAACCACTAGCGTAATTAGTAGGCCTACATAATCTTAAAATTCGAATGGGTGGTAAGACGCTAATACATGGTGTTCGGAAACTCACAGCCCAAGCTGTATATATAACTTGTTGAACCAAAAGTAATACAAAATCCCTGTTAACTTTCATCCGGCACAATAAAACCATTAAATTGTGTTCGAAGTTTCGGCGTACAGCTTTATCCTACCATCAACCCTATTCTCTTCTCCTCTTCCCTCCCTCCCAACTTGTCCCTTTTAACTACCTTCCCTCCCTCCCAACTCGTCCCTTTTAACT